>JAEQML010050544.1:0-47769 GCA_016904865.1 Pissodes strobi | reverse complement strand
CTTCCTGAAAACCACGTCATATTAAATATTTACTTTCATTTAAGGCAACTACATATGTAACCTCCTTCTCCCTTGCCGAAGGTCAATGATATAAAAGAATATTGGAAAAACAGATGGTCAAATCACTACAACGAGGTGTAAGTGTAAGTCACTGGATTTTAACCGTAATCAACTGGAGAAATATTTAGATACTATGTAGCATGACCAAGATCATACCATTTTTACATGTGCCCAATTTTGAGATTTAATCGATCTTTAAACAAATCCGCACGACCAAGAATTCGCTTTATTCTTGATAGGTTGGTGAGTTAAAAATTCAATAACAGATATGTTGAATAAAATTTGTATTCTTTTTTATGGCAAGTTCCACAGCTATCCAGTGCGCAAGACAAAGGATTCCTTGTCCTGTTCTAGGTATTTTCAGTTGTACAACGAAGGGTGCGCTCTTGCCATCTGTCGTGACTGTCTGACATGCGATCCTTGGAGCGGGATGAGGCGGGCCAAATCCTGGGAATAGCCATGAAAATATCTGCAAAGCAGGGATATCTCGGTCACATGACTGCGGTGTTCCAGACTATCCAGATCTCGAGTCGCCGATGAGACGCACAGCTCTTTCCTGAATGGAATTCAGCAGCTTTAGGGTGTGCTGAGTTGGGGCATCTCAGATGTGTGAGCAATATTCTAAGCACGGTCGCATTTGCGTTTTCTAGGGCTATAGCAGCTGGTGCGGTGTATACAGTTTTTGGTTGCGAAATAGCGCACAAAGCTTCTGCGAGGCTGATTTTGCGATGTTGGCAACGTGTACATATCGGGCAGACCAGCAGACGTCGAGACACGGAAGGTCTAGATAGAACTCTCTTAGATCGCGCCCAGTCTGCATAATCAAGTAGGTATACTGTCATTTTCTGCTTCTTATTCTCGAAAAAATAAAAACAAAAACTTTTATAACTGCACCCGTTAAGCGAAATTTATTTTATTTTATTTTTATTTTTATATCAAATCTATAAACCAAATAAAATGAGGGATAAAAGTAAAAATCCAAATTAGTCAAGAAAAGTTAAATATAAATTAGTAAATGGAGAAGGGCAGTAACCATTTTATGCAGTGAAGGGAAAAGATGCAGGAATTCTGCCAATTTCAGTTGACAACTCTTACTTACGGCTACGTATGTACATGTGCACTGTGGTAGAATCAGGCGGAGCCGGAAGGTGAGAGACAAAGTCTATCGAACTGATGATTCGCTTGAGTATTTATGTAATTAAATGTGCTAACCATTGCATCGCTTATGTTGCTTATAATTTGCCTCAAATGTTTCATAACATTTTCTAAGTTCAAGTTCAGACTTGGGACCGGGTGATATTTAGTTTGTAGTTTAAATGTTCTAGTAGTTCACAATGGCTTACTGAAATATATAATTCTCTTAACGTTACTATCAAAAATGTCAGGCGCAATTTGTTTCTGAAGAATTTTCAGCTTTACGTATACTTCAACTACGGCAAAAGTTAAAACTTCCAAAAAGGAAAATATATTAACATTGACTGAATGCCGAGAAGCTGCAAAAATAATTTAATTTATCATTGTGACATAAAAAATGACGCGGAAGGTAGCTACGCTATGACTCAAAATGAATATAAATTTAATTCAATCTTTTTAATCCTTTAGGGCTAATACTATTATAATAAAAGCAATAAAACATTTCTCTTGAGTATCCTGTCAGAATTTCAATTTCTTTGACAGGTGATTAATCAAAGTTTTACAAATTAAATTAGAGTATTCTGGATTAATTTGTCATCTACATGAAAATCATCAATTTGGGACGAATTATTTAAAATTAATAAGTCATTTTAATATCGAGTTCCTTTTTTACTTCTTACATGAAAATGAGGAAAGTTAGATCACTAAACAATGCAAGTATACGGGATGTTGACGATATCATTTTACAAGCCTTAATTTTCTTTATATGAAAGAGAATTTTGGGTTGAAATTTTAATGCATAGAAACATATTTTTTGATATAAAGGACATGTCGCTTGCTGCAACAACATAGTTTTATTAGTTCTTAAAAAATTAAACATAAGAAATTTTATGAATTTAGTGGCTTACTATTTTAATAATAATTTTTAAATAGACCAAATATGATCAGCTGTTTTTACCAACCAAAATGGCAGAAAAAATATTTTTAATCGTACAAACTGGAACAGTGGTAGAATTTTACCTAGAAATTATGATTCTTGATTTTTGGCAATTTTTCCGGTGGCATCAATGCCTATGAAACGACTTTGTTAGGCAAGAATCTTCCGCAAAGAGTCATTATTTTATCGGCAATAATTTAAATTAAATTTAACAAATTGCGCACTATATATAATATTTTATGTAAATAAAAATCACGATCGTTCATATTAATGTTAAAATTTCATTTAAAAATTTAAAGTTATTAATTTGTGTGTATACATGTAAATATTACATATGACTTTCACTTTTTAAAATAGTCGGAAATCAAGAATTACTCCATACATTTTAGTCTGATTTTATAAAATCCATACTCACGTTTTAATAATAGTTTAGAAACATCTGTAACCTTGTCAGAATTGTCTACAATGACAAAAAAAAAACGTTTAAAACCTTGCACAGGCTTTAGGTAGGCTTGTAATATTCGACACTGAAATAATTCCAGACTCCTGATCCTCACTTTCAGAAACGGAAATAGTTGAATCCACTTGTCGTAACTCTTCAATACCCTCAATGATAGTCAATTTTCAGTCTCGGTTTCCACAGCGCTATCAGCTAAGGCAAATTTATTCAAACCCATAGAAGTATAGATAGGAAACAGTCAGGCGAACGGAATATTACCTTCTTCTTCGAAGTCCTACATATCTGGCTTTAGAAAAGCACTTCTGTATTGTTATCAGATACAAAGTTTGCCAGGCCTCCGAAATTCACACGTTTGCTTCTGATTGGTAATTGGGTGAAATGGCGTCTGAACGTAAACATAGAAAACATCTGACCAAAATAGAGCTGGAGATGCATTTTTGGGAATCAGATGACAATATATCGATTTCTCAATTATTTTATGTTCAGAGAGGACGGTATCTACCTAGAGAGGGGGCTTGATCAAGGGATCGATTGGCCCTTTCAATCTTTTATCAAACGCCTGTGATATACATACCAGCAGCTTGTCTAACGTCCTGAAACATCTGCATGAGGCGTCTGGTTTCCCACCTTATCTGTAACTCCACATTCTTCACCGTAATTTTTACCTGTATTTTTCTTGTTTTCATTCCTTTCTCCCTTGTCACTTCTTATTTTGGTTTATTTTTATTTTATTTTAGTTTCCCTAACTTACTTTGCGTTATTCATACAGTTCTTGATCGGTTTCGTTTCTCTATATTCCCTATTTTCTTGTCTTAGTTTAATGTGCTAGTCTATTTCAATTAGAACTATTATTTATTTTATATTTTATTACTTTTCTGTGTATAGCAATATTTTTGTGAATTACTTGTTCTTAATTTGTATGTGAATATACTATAATTGGGCGTTTGCCTGTTAGAAGTAAAGAGCTTATTATTATTATTATTTCTTATGTCTCGGTTGAAACCGGATTATTGACGGATGGTTTCTCTAATAGGGAAGAAATTCATCTTATTCTGTTAGATGTTTAGAAACTTCCTCACTATGTGGCAGGTTTGGAGTACAACAGTCCTCTGAACTATACCGATAAGTTGGGCAGGAAGATCCAACCTACCAAGGTTTTTTTGTAGGTTCTTTGTTACAACGCCTGAAACGGACACAACAATCGGTATTACATTTGTACTGACCAACTGGCAGGTGTGTTGCAAGATTTTGGTATTTTCTGATTATCTCTTGCTCGGTTTTAAGGAGATTAGTTGTCAGTGGACAAGCAATGTCTATGATGATGGCAGACTTATGTGTGGCTTATTGATTATCAGTTGGTCAGGACGATTATGATCCACAATCCTTTCGGTTAGTACGGGTCTATCAAAATATAAAACAATGTTGTCGGACTCCAGGACTACGGATAGCGTATACTAGCCCAATTTGGTTCCTAGCTCTCTGTGGATGATTTTGGCTATCTGGTTGTGTCTTCCTAGATACTCAGAGTTAGATAGCGTTGAGCATCCGGCAGTGATGTTCTCTATTGTTTCTCCACGCCTGGCTGCACATTATACACACGTCCAGTGTTCTTGAGGATGAATTTCTCATAATTCCTATTACTATTATTATTATTATTATTATTATTATTATTATTATTATTATTATTATTATTATTATTATATCTGATCCAAGTGCATCTAATCCTGAAGAGGACCACGGATGGCTCCCAACAAGTGACTCAGAGATGGACTAGGAGGATAAGAACCAGTGGTACAAGATAATGAAAAAAATGTTCGATCGACATCTAAAGCCACCCGAATTGCTACTGCTTCTACAAGTCCCAGAATTAATTGCTCCTCTGTCCCTAGCATCAATTCACGGAATATACAATTTTCCAAGTTCAAGCGTCTACTAGATGCTCCAGCAGATAAGGAATTTGCGTTTTGCTCTCAACAGTTTTTTGTTTTTATTCCGGTCGGGAACCAATTGATTTTTTCAACCTGTTAGTGGACACACATTCTACGAGATGATGACCACTCAAATAAATAAATACGTCGAGCACATGTTTTTGACAAATCGGTGTTTGAATTTTCTAGAATTGCCAGGTGGAAGGATGTTACCGCAGATGAGTTTCGCACTTTTCTCGAATCGTCTTTAACGCGATCGTATTTCAGTTCGCAATACTTTGACCAATTTTGTTCCTCAACTATATTAATAAGCTGCTGACCTAAACCAATAAACCTGTTTATAGTTTTGCAGATGACAGTACTCTTGTCTCTCAATTTAGATAGGAAACACTTTCACCATCGACTGAGAATATCACCTCAGACAAGACCAGCTGGATTCCATTCAGAAGAAAGCTGTGTGTTTCGTCGGGGACCTGGAGTTGACTCTGGATCTGGATAGTCTGGCCGAAATAACCCTGTTTTACAGATATTTTCAGGGCAGATGTTCTCCGGATTTGGCCCGCAGCATCCCACCCCCAGCAACGCCTGTCATATAGACACTGCAGACGGCAATAGCGCACCGGTTCGTTGACTAACTAGAAACATTTAGAATATCGCTTTACAAGGACTCCTTTGTCTGGCGCACTGCATCGCTGTGGAATTTGCTCTCAGGACATCTGTTTCCCCCAAATTACAACCTACAGCTATTCAAGAACCGTGTCAATCAGCATCTTCGCACATACACCGCTCGTCGAGTGCCATAGGATCTCCCTTTAATGTGTGTGTCATCGCCATAAAAAATATATGGGCACGTTTTCAATTAACAGAATACAAGTTTATTGGAAGAAGGATCCTTTATTTAATTTCCCTATTTTCCGGCAAGAATGAGTCGAGACCGATTTTTAATTGTTTTGTGTTGCTTGCAGTCATTACAAACCACAATTTTTAAACAAACATAATCAAAATTACGAACACAATAACAAGTTAAAATTATGTTAAAACCAAGTGTTAGAAAGGAGTCTTCTTTGCAAATTTATTTCAAAATATCTCTCTACATCTGATATTACGATTTGTACTGCGGTTTCCTTTTTTTTTCCTCGTAAACAATGGATGAGAACTTAGAATTTCTGAAAGAACTTGAGAACTGAAAAAAATTAGTAGAAGTTTTAAAGGTCAGATATTTTTGTTGAAAGTATGTAAATTACAAATTAATATTGGGATATTAATTTGTAATTTACATACTTTCAACAAAAATATCTGACATTTAAAACTACTACTTATGTTTTTTGACGCCATATCAAATTGAAATAAGTTTTAATTAAGAGGTTGATATTTGTCATTGATGACATTTTTATATTTTTTAATCTCCATTGACTCATAGATTTCCCGCTTCATTTTGTGTCGTTCAGTTTTCAAAATCTTGATTTCGTCGTAATTAAATGCGCGTTTCTGTTATGCTTCATGTTTTGTAAGCGCTGTATTCGTAACTATTTTATTATTCTATTCACAAAGATATAAATATCTGTTCCTTTTGTCAATTTTTAATCTGTTTTGAAAAAGACAAGGGGTACCTGCCGAAACGTTAACATGTTGTATTGTTTTTAAATATTGGTACGTTTTTCCCGTGAGGTCTGCCAAAAGCACAAGATTTACTATTTTAAAATAATACTATCTTTATTCCTTATCACTGCATTCAATTAAACACACTAAGCTACTCTTATACGTTTACAACTAATAGATCTTTACAATTCAACACTCAGTGATTAATTAATTACAACACGCGTTCTACGCGCTATTTATATCCAGTCGAATATATATCGGGACTACTCCGAAATCCTCCAATAATCTCGGCCCGGCCACACTATATCGGGAAAATAACCTATCTTCTCGATAGGTGATGACTATATAAAAAGCATCTAATAAAAGTAAGCGGTTATTATGAACTATCAAAGCACTAAACTGACAAATATGTTTTGGACTAATTTAATTCAATAAAATTATTTAAAAACGTGCCACACTTTTTCTTCTAATTGGCACAAACCTTCACCTCAGCTTAGAAGAGACCGAGGGTGAATAATATCAAATAAGAAAAAATTAAAATGAAGTAAATTTGCAAGTACGGGTGCATAAGCTAGAACGAGTCGTCTTCAAAGCGTGCAAATAGGCCCTAGCTCTAATGCAGGAGAGTAGGGTGGGTTATTTATAAGGCGCCACGGGCTTGTAGACGGCATAAGCAAGAACAACCCCAAAGCTGAAATATGGCCCTCGTTTTAGCCTAAGCTTCGCACTACCAATAGAAAATTACTTAAATAAATTCGAAATTAATTTGATTAAGTTGATTTGAATTTAATTAATCCGAGCAAATAAAAAAAAATAATAACCGAGAATAATTTAATAATTAGTAGGCCAGTATTAAAAATTAAAAAGTGAGACCCAAAAGAAAACTAATGATTAACAACAAAGTCAATATTAAACTGTAGTATCTATAGCAAGTCAATGAAGCCGAAACATTTCAAACGTAGAGCGCAACTGCATTAAATCAAAGTACCCACCTTCTCTAATCGTCCTGATTTCCTCGTGATCCGGGTAATCCAGAAATACCTAATTAAATAACACAGGCAGGTTCAGTGAATAGGAACGCAGGCAAGTTCAGTAAATAGGAACACAGGCAAGTTCAGTAAATAGAAAGTTGATTTATTACTCAAGGCAAAAAGAAAACAGAACAATCATATGACGATTTTTCCGATATTCTAGCCGGCTATGCTAAATATTACGACTAGAACTGTCTACTGTCAATAATCAGAAATTTTACCCAGTTACTTGAGGCATAAAGGTAAATAAAAGAGAATAAAAAAAAAACAATTATTAATTGAATTATCTCGCTCATTTTAAAAGCCGATATTATTATGTATCTTGGCTAGAACAAAACTTTCAATAACAATTAAGTTTCACTCGAACGTGATCACCTTGTGGTGGCTAATGAGATTCAAAGCGGAATATTACGCGATATAACCGATGTTAGACAAAAACTGAGCTAATTAAAAATATAAATTCTTACTTTTAAAAATCACAGTTCAAGTAACATAAATAAAAGAGCTTATTCGATTAATATTTAGGCGCTAACCTTGGTCTGACGTCACAGTACCGCTCTACAAACTAATTATGTTTAAAATTAAAATTAGGTACGCCAATAATAAATGATACCTTGGACGGTCAACTAAATTTAAAGTAGATTGGGCGCTGCCTTCGTTAATCAATTATTAACTAGACTCTATCTGACCATAAAGGCACTCTCCTTAGAGAACTAGACCAGGAACTAGGCAACACAACGCCAAATCTACCGAAAGGAAGCGAGAGCTCCCTAATAAGGTACCTGAACAAATCGATATTCGGTAAAATATTTCGCGTTACTCGTCGCAAATTTTGTGAAATTATGCTCGATTATTTTAATAAATTAGGAGCCTGTTTCGGCCAGTTAAAAATCATGAAAGTGTCAACTGACAAGAGTAAAGGAAGCTGATTCTTAGATTTTGGATTTCCAAGAATAAAATAAGATAAATTTTAAATTTCGACTTCAATAAGTAACTAATAGAGTAAGGAAAATTATCTTAATTATCAAAAGGGGGAAAAACAAAATAATTTAATTAAAGCTTAATATTTGAACAAAGACGATTACGGTTCTGCGCAAATCTCGGGTTTATTTAACCAGAGTGGTGAACAATACAGTTAGGCGTTAATAGTTAAAAAATATATAAAAGCGAGAAAAGGGTAATAACAAACACTAATAATAAAGATAAGATAGCTCACATTCAGTTGGTGACTTCGCGCGAAAGGAAAAAAACCATAAACTTCCTCCATCGTGGAAGGACTCTAACGGTGTCCTGAACGATTCACAATCCAGGGACCAGACTGACGTGCCCTAATGACTGAGCTTTAAGGGCTAGTAAACGAAAATCTGTCGGTTAAATTACCCCGACGCGACGGTGGAAATGTACCCTTACGGTGAAACGTACCTGAAAGGTGAAACGTACCCGTACGGTGAAACCCTGTAAATGGTTGCTATACGACTAGCTCGTTGGAACGCATAGGTAGGTCGTAGATGGACAAAGGCTTCTACTTAAGGCAGCATCAAATCCCAGCTATGGGGCGAGTTTTAGGCACTAACGAACAAAACTAAACAAGGTAAGCAAAATAAGGCCTGAGAATCTATAAATTGGTCGGTCAGAACAATCCCATGCGATAAAGCAAAAAACTTCTAACACGACCACTGCCTTAAACAACAAGCCAACGTAGAGTGATTTCCTTTAAAACTCTCCGGAAGAAGATGCTTCCTTCCAATATTCCCACTACAACTACGCCTGGCCAATAAGAGTATAGTCACCCATCACGTGGCTACGAGCTGCCATATCCAATAAATTATCAACGCAAAAGAAAGGAAGTCCCTAAACGACACGCACGTTCAGAAGTTGGTACCACAAACCGCTACAGAAAATTAACGGTCCCAATTTGAAATTTCCGGTATAAGTCAAGTGCAATCCGCTTCCAGCACTGCATTCACCGGTCGGTAGAAGTCATTACAGCGAGTGATGGTAACCAATACCATGAACTGCACCAGTTTGTCAAGAATATCCTATAATATATATCCACACAGGACTAAAGGGAGCAACAATTATTTATTTGGCGGGTCCGCCATTTCGTCAAGAAGAACTCTTTAATTTTAAGTTTCAATTTGATGCTGAAGGAAAGCCGCACGTTACAAACGAGTTTATGACTTTAATACAGATATATTTATAGGTTATGTTAATAAAAATAACATCTATTGCCTCGATTGCCATTAAATAGCCTTAAAGAACGTATCTATAAGCTAAGTTCGATTTTACCACTGTAACATTAAAACCAAAGCTAGGAGACGTTTTGACAGTCTAATATCCCTGCCATTGGTTGAATTTCAAATTTCTCGAAATTTGATAGGTTGTAAGTATGTAACGGGAGAAACTCAGTCAGGAAAACATTAAAAAACGACCATATGAAACCATGCGTAATAAGTCTGTCAGGGATTAATAAGTATTGGTAAACATTTCTCATTTTAAAAAGACACGTATTTTCACGAACAAACGTAGTGCACTACTTTGTGAAAAATTTTAACGATTGTATTAATGTGTTCGTTACCCAAAAAAGCAAATTATCTTGCGCTAATAATAGCCTTGTGTTATCACTAAACTGAGAATGGAAAACTTTAAGACGTTCTCCTGTAAAATTGTAAAAAAAATAGTTAAGCCAGTCCGTACAATTGGCGATGAAATGCTCGTTGCATAGTATACTATTTAAGCGTCCTTATACAAAAGGTATTAAACGTTTTTATTAAACCTGGATTCTATTAACATACATAAAAGAGCAGGGCATCGACGGCCATATTTCAGACAAGCCAACAACATATTTAAATACCTAAGGCGGAGGTCAGACAAACAGAATACAACTAAATGCTACAATTTTGTGCCATCTAATGTAAACCATAATGGACACATTACGACGGAGTCGGGGAATAGAGCGAGTTGCGGATTACACTTTTTATTGTGAAAGGGACAGACGACATACAATTTGCTAAGGACATTTTTTCTAGTAAAAATAATTTCTGTATTTAAGGGTACTTTACCGCTTTTAGGAATAACTGGGCAAAACCGAGCTACAAATTAATGGAACTCATTTTGCAGTAATTTTTCAATAAATATTTCTGCATTTTTGAGAAATGTGGAAAATTTATTGCATTTATTAGAAAAAATGTAAATTAAATAAAAATGATTTCTGCGTCAGTCTAAACTTTTGTAATAGCATCTCTCTGCAGCTGGCTTGACAGTTTCCTTAAGAACCGATCTCTGCACGTTGCAGTTGATGGCGTTGAAGGCGCAATTCTTTCACCAACTCTCTTCCTTATCTATATTAATGACCTGCTGACCGAAAGCAATAATCCTGTTTACAGTTTTGCATATAGTACTGTCACCGAATTTTGATCAGATAACCCTTTACCAGAGACTGAGACTTATCACCGCAAACAAGAGCAGATTACAGCAATTAATCAAGATCAGAAGAAAGTTCGAACTTGAAGCAACTGCAATTCGGCACAGTTCAATGCCACAAAAACCCAAGCAATTACGTTTACCAATAAAGCCATTATGGCGGGCTTTGACATCATTATGGCTGGATCGACCATTCCTTCATCCTCGTCCATCGAACTACTGAGTGCCTCGGTCAACAGCAATATGTTCCAGCATAACCACGTTACTAACGTCGCAAAATCAGCCTCGCAGAAGCTTGGTGCGCTATTTCGCAACAAATATTGTATACACCGCAGCAGCTACTCTTGCTATACAATTAAACCGTGCTTAGAATATTGCTCACACATCTGGGATGTGGGAGAGTCCTCGATTGTAAAGGAAACTTATTTGAGTTTTTAAAAGCTTTGTTAAAGCTACTTTTCAAAAGGTAACAACACTCAACAGCGTCACTTCCTGTTCCATCGCAGTCAGTTTTTTTTTTAAATTTCTATTGAATGATAGTTAAACACCGAGGTACTTTATTTACTTTGTTTACTTTTCTGTGATAATTGATCAGATGCTATATATTATCTGCTGCGCTTTCATCCTACAAATTTAGGATCTTACTTCGACTCTTCCTTTAAAATCAAATACAAAACCTGCCATATATCTGTAATTTCATTTGACTGACTGACCCTTTGCAAATCTTAGCTGTGTAGGACTGATCTAGGGCTAGAGTTTAGTAATTTGACTTTGAATAATAATCTAAATTAAAAATATTTAATATTGTGTTAGTTTGAAGGTAAGATACTCTTATATGTTAGATAACTAGTACTCGAAATGTGAGCAAATTTCCACACAATTAGAAAAATGATTCTCAGTCAGAAGCTGATAAGAGCATCAATTATTTCGAACACAAACAGAAAAATTAAAACTGACTACAGCTTGAAAGAAAAGGAGGCATTAAAGAAAACTCTATAGAGGGCTATTTCCGCAAGGTAAATAAAACAGATTAATTTTTTGCGTCTAAACAATTTTTTTCTGGAGCACAACAAAATATCCTTTGCTCGAAATTACGATAATCAGATCGGCTTGAGCCTTTTACAGCAACACAATTTAATTTCGAGGGGTTTAAAATATTTATATTTCTCGATTGAACCGAATGGGCTAAATGGAAGACTATCCCCGTCTTCATTTTGGTAAAGAGAAGGAAATGGAAAAGAAATTACGCTAATAATAAATAAAATATTATTTGGCAGATATGACGTAAATCATTAAAATTAAATGAAACGATCCCATTATATTTGTTTCAACCTTTGAAAAACAAACTGTATATTATTGAAAGAAGGTTTTTGGCACGGAACGAAATCGTAAAATAAATTCTTTTTTCTTCAAACGTCAGTAAATCCATCATTATTCGACTGTGTAGGCGGCCGTGAAGTTTCGTTTTTCCTCCGCCGGAGCTTTACTTTTCACTTTTCCGCCGGCGGAGGTAAAAGTGTTGTCATAGCAACATAGCAAATTTGTATTTACCACTCAATTTGTGCACTGCATTTCTAAAAATCACTAATTTAGGAACAAATTGGTTATTATTTAATCGAACTTACCCAATAACTGCTTATCAATACGGAATTAAAACGCAATCGGAGACCCAATTTTAAAAAAATAATTATTGTTGACAGTGTCCACTGACAGCTTTATGTTACATTACTATAGCAACAACCTGTGCCTATTCACCGACACCGGTCTAAGCCCCCTTGCGAACCCACTTATCTGTAATAATAATTATTATTACTATTAAAAAGAGATGTTTTTGCATTAATTTGTCGACATTTGAAGAAAAAACAGCATATTTTATTTGGAGGAAAAGTTACTTTTCATGGCTTGCTCTCTATTACCAGCCTCACTCCGTTCGGCTGTTAAACACGAGCGCGCCATGAAAAGTATCACTTTTCCTCCATATAAAATAATATACTATTTCTGGAGGTTTTCAGAGTGAAGCATAATAACAAAACATTTATCATCGTTGTTCCTTTGCGGCTTAGTCGACTCAAAGCTTCATGTAAAATTTCTCCATAAATGATTTTTATCATAAATTTTTAGAAAGGTTCTGACTTGTTGTGACGAACTCATACTTCCAATTGTGCAGGTTTGGCAAGTGCCCTGACACGAAATTGAAAAGAACACCAAGTAGCCAAAAACGAGGTAGCAAACCAATTTAATTAATTGGAAACTTACATTATAGGATTTTTTTATCTTGTCTCCTCTTTAAAAATTTTAGTGTGTGTTTGTCTGTGTTTATTGATTTAGTTTGATAAAATTTATTTAAAAAGCTATCTCACTTATTTCTCTGTTGCTCTATCAGAGTCTAACAGCATGTTAAATATAATAGGGGAAAAGCGTATCAAAACCTCTAAAGTTATGCATAAAATCTTAAACTGCGCCATAATTGAGTGAATAATTATTACTCTAGTTTCGAGTTTCGACTTGAACTTGAAAATATTATGCAAGCATACAGAGCAAACTCTGATTAAGTAACCCAAACTTAAGCTTCTGCCTCAGCGCCTAAATTCTTGAGGCGGCTCGCTGGGTGCTTCTTGACAATATAGATTTCGAAGCTCTAGGTAAAAATGATCTCAAAGTTAAATCTGTCAAGTATCTAAAGTAAACTCATCTCTAAGTAATAGTCAAGTTAAGCTAGCATACCAATAAATCAGTCAAGGAGCTAAAATAATACCTGAATTAAACGGCGAGTACTAAACCTAAATAAGGCACAGCACTCTTAAAACTTTTATTTCAGCACGATTCTCTTCAGGAAATCGATTAGCTTCCTGGGCTGGATATTTTTCAAATCCATAAGTGACATTTGTGGAATTCCAACCACTATTTGTCTAGAACTTTCTGTTACTGGGCAGGAGCATAAAACATGTTTCCTTGTCTCTTCGTGCTCCAAGCTGTGCATTGGTTCTTCTGAAATATTTATCTTTCTCCCTATGATCCTATGAAATTTACAAATACTCTTCTGGTTTTGTATATTCATTGTGATTTATTTTTTCGCAAAACATACTAATGCAGTTTTATAATTTCCATCTCCTTTGCATACTCATGAGGCGCATAATCTGTTATTGAAAAATTGAAACTAGCTTGATATCTGCAACCATGCATCCATTCACAAACAGACCCAGTGAGAGATGTGCCAGTCGGGGCGAGGCTCCAGGTAAATGAATGGGATTCTTGGGCAAATTGCAGGTGATATATGGGACCTGGATATATTTGCAAATCATTATCAATTTTTAAAATTAAAAACGCGTGAATGCAAAATAGCATAGCATATTTTTAAAGTAAGTAATTATGATATATTTCGGTCACGTGTTCAAAATTTTTAAAAATCAATCATGATAACCTACTAGAATATACAGGCCCCTTATATAATCAAAGCGCTCAAGCTCTGCCCTTTAAAAATTAAAATTAAAATCAGCTTCACATCTCCTTCCATCTCCTCAAAGAGCTAGACACACAAAAGGCATCACAGGCCGGATGGAAAACCTGCAACCTTGTTAAAGAACTGCGCCAACGAACTAGCATCTATTTTCCAGACTTTTTTCTCTATCTTACCGAAAACGAATTTTCCCATCTCCTTGGAAAGTCGCTCGAGTACAACCTGTAAGGCAAGAAAACCACTCCTTCAAACTATGACCCAGTTGCCCTGCATCCAATAATCTCCAACTCGAGTAATTGCGTTGGATACTTCGAAATCATTTGACAGAGTTAGGTATGATGGATTGCTCAACAAACTGCCGTCCTTCGGGCTGCCAGCATCTCTCTACAGCAAACTTGCCAGATTCTTTAAGAACCGATCTCTGAACATTGCAATTGATGCACACATCTCAGACACATTTACCATTAATGCAGGAGTGCCTCAGGGCGCAATACTTTCACCAACTCTGTGCCTCATCCATATTAATAACCGACACCAATAATCCTGTTTACAGTTTTGCAGATCACAGTACCCTTGTCTCCCAATTATATCAGAAAAACCTTTACAAGCGACTGAGATTTATCACCGCAGATAGAAGCAGATTACAACAATTAATCAAGATCTGGAGAGAGTTCGAGCCTGGGGCGACAGGAATTTGGTCTAGTTCAAAGCAGCAAAAAGCCAAGCAACCACGTTTAACAAGAAAATCAATACGGCGGGCCCTGATATCATTATCGACCATTCCTCCATCCTCGTCACTTGAACTACTGGGTGTCTCGGTCAACAGCAATATGGCTTGGCATGACCACGTTGCAACATCGCAAGATAAGCCTCGCAGAAGCTTGGTGAGCAACACCTTTTGTATTGGAATACAAAGGGTGTTTCATTTAGCAAACTTTCATGATGTGGCCGAGATATTGCAATTTCCATTTTTTTACATCAAGTTATGTGTTATGTATTAACCCAACATGTGGCCAACGTGGAGGTTCTGAGAAGAATGGGGAAAGGCGTAGAGATCCTACAAGAAGTAAAAAAATGGAAGTTGCAATATCTAGGCCACATCATGAGAGTTTACTAAATGAAACATCCTTTGTATTCCAATACAAAGGGTATTTCATTTAGTATATTTCGTACATGCACACAGCCTTCACTCTTCATTTAACTTCATGAGAGGTCCAAAATATGAGATTCTGCAATTCACAACCCAGGAAATATTGTGGGAAAAAGATTTATTGGAAGGAGGAGAATATCCTGCCCTAGGAACTTGCGAAAATAGTTTAATGTCACGTCATCTGACGTACTTAAAGCAGTAGCATCCAAAATCAAAATAGAAATGAAGACAGCCAACCTCCAAAATGGAGACGGTACATGAAGAAGAAGAAGATGTGTTTCCACAAAAAAATCGTACTATATTTCTAAATTTCCCGGGTTCCTTGTATATTCAAGTATCGAACGCTATGTAATTTGAAAATAAAAATGAGCTAGATTCTATTCCCGATGAGAGAGAGGAAGGTCAGCTGTAGTGATGTCCCAGGGCTTGGCTGAGATAAGGGGCCTCTATATATCCATACAGATTATCATTATTCATTCTTAAAATTGCTTTATATGTGCCTACACACTCAAGAACGTGTACGATCCACAATTTGAAAATTAAAATCAATTTGATGTTGCCACGCTATGTTAGCATATGGGGGTTTTATGTACATCAGTTAGGATCGATCTACATCAGGACAAAACAGATAATAAAGAAGACATTTTGGGAAAACAATAACAATATCTCAACAGCCCAAATGTAATAGATTTAATAAATTTACACTGTACCCGATTACTAGAATACGCATGTCTTTTCAGCTGAGGTATACGGTCTTGCGTTTTAATTTACTTTGGTTATTTCATTTAGGAGATCTGTGTGTTTTATTGTCAGACATATTTGGCTTAATTTCACTTAGAGCTTTAACGCACTGTAGCCATTTAAATTTTAAAATGCTGGGACTTTTATATGATAAAATTTGCTAACCGTTGCAAGTTTGAAGTTTATATAATATTTTCCATGTTGAGGTTAATATTTAGGACAGGGTGATAATTAATTCGCATTTTAAATGTTTTATTAGTTCACAATATAGTTATCCATCTATTTTCGACTAGGCCCAATGGGAGGGAGATTAACCAGAGTGATCTATCAGATCCCGGATTATCTTATGGGTGATTATGGATTATTTATAAAATAATTATTGTTCGTGTGTCTGCAAAAAACACGGTTTATTTATAACGTTTGCACCCCTGTTGCATAATTAAGGGGCGCACGCTCCGGCATTTGGAAATTAAAATAGGCTTGATATCTCCATCCATCCACTTCCAACAAAATCCGTTGAGAGTGAGGTCGGTCGTTATGATTCCCAGGGCCCGGATATTCAAATCTACTTGAATATCCGGGCACTGGGGATCATGATATTTGTATCTACCATTATTTAGATTTCCAGCAGCCTGAGGCATCTCAATCAAAATTAAAATAATAAAGCAAGCTCAATAAGAATATAAAAGTATTATCATATATCTACTAATCATTGAGTACAAATATAGTGAGCACAAACTGAGGTTTTCACCTTTTAGAATAGCAATGATTTAAATAATCAGCCTCAACAAAAATCTTGCATGTTTTAAGCAAATGTAATAATAAAACTAATTTCGGTGTCATATTGCCGATTGCAGGTGAAGTAAATAAATCTATCAGAATAACGGCAAGACACTGTTACCCTAGTGGAATATAGGCATTCGACATTTCTGCATTAGATTTCGGTATCTAGCTTGCAAATATTTTTGGAGTAAAAACCTTTTTAAGCACGTTTAGAGCCCTTTTTCCTACAACAAAGGAACAGACAGGACATGAAAACTTTCTCAAGCGCGTTCAGTTCTGGGTAGCGAATGAAACTGAGCCGCCATGCGTGGCAGGTGACGCTCATCTACCATTAATTCAGGTGAACTTGGTGTCCGATTCCGAGTTAAATTTTGAGATCTGGCATGTTTTAAAAAACACTTTGGGGACCACCGATGGAGAATTGCTTTTGAGAATCTGATTTTTCAAATTATTACGTCAAGTTAAAAAAAATGAGGTCCCATCAGAAAAATTATTTTTTTTTAGAACGCAGATAACACTTGCTCTCTTTATATGTTGGTTTACATTTTAATTTTCAGATTTTCGCTTGTGTCGATTTATTTCCTGATTATTTCCTTGTTTTTTTTTTTATAAAATTTGAAGTTTTGTTGGCTGCGTCTGTTCCAATTCCTTTTTAGAAAGAATGTTGGTTATGGCGCGGCCTTCTTAATTTATATTTGACATTCTAGAATGGCAAATGTTCTTTGGAAGTCGATGGCTTGAGTAGAATCATCGTGGAATCATAACAGATTTATGCGCTTGATTGCAAGGTAGCCAGCAGCTGTAGTATTGGGAGTAATGAACAAAGCCAATCAGTTTCAAATTCCGGCATAAACAAATGCTACAGCTTGGTTTAGTTTGTATTTATTTTTATTTGCAAACAAAATTTTGATTGGATTATCCAATATATGTACAGTGTATAAAGTACATTACCTTGTTTTACCTTGGACGTTATTGAATATACTTTCTATATATTTTTGTTTATGTCTTGTTATGATATACTAGATACTTATGATATGTTATGCGATGCAGTTCAATTTGCTAGCTATTGTCTTCATACATTTTAATATTTGAGCTCTCTTTTAATCACTCGGTGCTCACAAGCTTTTCTTTGATCAAAAAGTCAATAAAAACTTAACAATTTGTTCGACACAAATGTAACATTCATTTCTTTATTATTTCAAACCAATTCGTAGCAATACCTATTTGAAGCAATTTGGAGGTCATTTATCTAATAATTATGTTTCGGTATATTATTTCTTTTTGTCTTCATCGTATTTCGAGGAGATTTGGTGGTTTAATTTTCATTTATATTGAGTGTCAGGCACATATGATTTTGACAGTTAGACAGGTTCAATCGAATTTACGTTCCCAGGTAACGGTTCTCTGCAGATTTTTAAGCCACATTCACTTGCTGCTTGGCAAATATGGATTAGAGCAGCAGTTTGATTAACCGAGCTATGACGTTAGATGCTCCATCATGCGTTTGGGTTCATTATTTCAACTAAGTTAAGTTGGCAACAATGTTTCAGAGGTGACGGTATTGAAATTCGTTCCGTGGGATATTCGGGCTTTCCTTTTACGCCTCTGGCGGCGAGAGGGTTGCATCTTTTGCGAAGCATTTTCGACGTACCTCATGGACTGGTTGAAATAATTACGATTATTATTTTATGATATTTTTATTACGATAGTGTATGTCGACTCTAACCAGTGCCAGTGTTATGGAGGCTGCCTAAAAATGTTTTGTTAAGCTATGAGAAACCCACCTTCACGTGGTACGTCATCAAAATATTATACGAAAGTAACTAATGGCTACATATGTTGTGACTATTTTCAAAAAGGCCTTAAGCTGGATGTCGAATCACTACTCTACGGGTATTAATTTATGTATGTTTTACTTCTTCATACTATTGAGAACTACTAAAACGCATAAACCGCTAAATAAATATGACCATGTCCTAAGTTTGAACTTGGTTTGAAAGATATTATGTAAACATTTAAGACAAATTATAAATAACGCGAGCAGTCAACGCAAGCGATTATGAACCTTAAGTGTGCAACAGTCAGCTAATTTTATTTTACAAATACTCAAGCGAACCACCAGACTTTGTTTCTCATCCAATCCTGTTCAAACAGTTTGCCACAACACATAATGTGCGTAGTGTTCGGTGGGTCCTACCTTGCAACCTAATTCTTGGCTAAAACTAAGTTTCGCGGCACACAGGTGCCAATCTTAAGTAGTCAAGTTGTCAAGGATCTAAGAAAGACAATGTCAAAGTAGAATCTGACAAATACTTAAAGTGCAGTGTAAACGCTCAGTGCAATTCAATTCAAGTGTCGAAGCAGCAGCCATGGACGTTCGTGTTTCCGTTCTTTCGTTGGCTCAGCCGGTATTGAGTGTTTGATTTTTTTTATTTGTTTTGGTATTCTGTTTTGTTTCGATATCGTGTCGGCATGCTAGTTTACGCTTTTCTGTTTGACTAAAACTGACTTTGTGTAGCTGCTACTGACCTTTACCTTTATTTAAAATAATTGATCATCAACTTTACGGCGTGCTAACTTTCGTTGTGCTTGTGTTCTTGGTTTATTTATAATTTCTGTTTTGTTATTGGTTCCTGTTTAGACAAACTTTTATCTGTAATCATTGAACACTAATATCAAAATGGCCGAGTTTAAGTGTGATTTCTGCCAGAAAATCGTCGCAGAAAAGGATAAATATAAACTTCGCTTAAGGGGGAGTGTTTTTTATGACCTGTACTGGGCTGGGATAAGGCAACCACAAAGGTGCTCTACCAACAAAAGTACCACAATATTAGATTTTTCTGCAGTGTTTATGACTCTCCTACGTTAAAATATCTTCACGATAAGGTGTCACAGCTACAAGGATTGCAGATCTCTCTGGAAAATGTCGAAGCTCTGATAATCTGTCTAAAGAAGAACAATGACCTTCTTCCAATCATTTCTGAAATTTACGACACCTTGAGGAACCATGACTCTAAATGAAGAATTTTATACAAAAAAATAGATGACATTCACAGCCTCCATACCAGATTCTCTGATAATAGACAAGGATATTTATTCCATTCGATTAAGGAAATGAAGCAAGATATATTCAATCTATAATGTATTTTTATGGACAATCATGATGAGTCTGTTAAAGTTTAGATTCACTATTCATCAAAGAAAGAGTTATTGAAGGAAATAGGCGATATGCAAAAAAGTGTAAATCCAATGGCACTCATGATAGAAAAGTTGGCTGTCAAAGATAAGCCAATTATTAGGAGCAACCCACCAACAGTAAAAAAATCGATTTCGACTCAGACCTACCTTACAGATAACCATGGCACATTGGTTATCACTTCTCCTAAAGTCATTACTTCTCCTAAAGTTATTGCTCCCACACCTCACATATCCCTCATAAAAGAAGACTGGCATTATGTAGTAGTGTCCAAGATCCCACCTCCTTATACCGCAAACCAACTTGCATACTATGCCAAAGAAAAACTTGGAACTACTGACTTTATCCGATGATTTTCAATGCTGAAGAATATGAACTGTTCACAGTCCGATTTCAAGGTTGATGTGCAGAAAAAAGCCACCTAAAGCAACTTAAGGTCATAAATATGTGGCCACCGGGTACTGAAATAATCACTGCCAATTCATCTTTAACACCCTTAAAGGTATCGCCGCCTGCAGCAAGTACTTCGTATACTGACTATTAACATTTTGTACCAGGCACTTTGGACGACTGAAGCATACCACCACGTTCTGACTCAACATCTTTACATATATCTGGAGGGGTGGGTCTATTGTGGTTAGCTCTGACAGGGAAGCTTTGACCGCCTGTAAGTCTCTTGCGCTAGAGAATTTAGAAGTAGTTGTGGAGAAAAGTACGAAGAGGGATAGTGGGCTGGATATGGACCCGATGACTCCACCTATAGTGCGGCTGTTGCGAGATTCGGATGCGGCTAATGGACGTTATTTGCTGGCTAGGCTGAGGAACCTCTCCATATTAAAGGTTCTTCGGCTGTTCGTTGATTTCCATGGCCAACCCTCCAGCGTTTGTTTTGAATGGCACACAAACACTAGCATCAAATTAGCTCTAGGTTCCGAGGGACTTCCTAGTGACGTGGACTCCTTGCGTAAGTTATATTATCGCCGCAGTACTACAGATTCAGAGGAGTGCCTTTCGAATGGTTTAAGTCATATCTTAACAACAGAAGTCAGTTTGTGAGGGTTGATACGACGATGTCTTGTTGCAAGCCAATAGATTGCGGAGTACCCCAAACCCCAGGGTTCAGTACAGTTCAGTACAACGACATTGCTTGTCTGAACATTAGCGGTAAAGTCTGTCTCCTTGGGGACGATACTAGTTTCACTTGGAGCAACCCGGATATTACGGCGCTTCACAGAACTGTATCTAGTAACTTAATCACCATTAAATCATGGTGCGATTCTAATCTCCTGTACCTCAACGTTTCTAAAACTAAAGTTTTATCATATTATAAAAGTACGTTGTAATCTTTTGTACTTAATAACACCACTATTGACGTCGATGTTGTGAAATTCTTGGGGCTTGTTGTGGACAACCATGTAAAGTGGGACTTGCACATCGATGCCTTATCAAAAAAAAAAAATTTCTGCCTGTTTTGCGCTAAGAACTATTTCCAAGGAGCTTAATGTGTCAACTGCTAGAACAGTATATTATGCCCTTTTTTGAGTTGCACCTCCGGTACACCCTTCCAGTCTGGGGTGCATGTTGTGCGACTCAATTTGAGCGTATTTTCAAACTACAAAAGAGAACTCACTGAGACTAAAGAGTAGAACTCACTATAAGGATTTCTTTCAAATATTTAAAATATTAACTCTTCTTTCCTTATTCATATCTTTATCCGTTTGCTAAATCCGCAAGCACGTATCTGCTATTCCAGATAGGCTATCTCAGAACTATCCACTTAGGAATACGGAGCATGATCTTTATCTGCCAACCCCACGCTCAGAGTTAGTTAAAGGCTCTACACTGTACAATGCAAAAAATGCACAATTATCTGCCATTTCAATTGAAGTCAATAACATCTTTTCCCTCATTTCGCAGAGCTTTTAGATCATACTTACTGGAGAGAGCCTTATACACAGTTAACGACTTTTTATTAATACTTAATATTTTAACTACGTACAAATTGCACAATTGTATAAAGTTTTGTATAGTTAGGTTTTTATTTTTCTTTTTATTGTATGTTTCTAATTGTGTTTTTATATGTTTTGTACTCTAGCTCTAGTTTTGCCTACAAATTGCAAATTTTTTGAGAATAAGTCATCTTATTATATTAATTAAGCCAAAGCTAACCCTAAATACAACACAACATAACTCATAAAAAATCTTTATTTTGAAACCGTGACCAAGATCTATAAACAATTCAAAGTATACCGAAAAGACATGCGTGCGTTAGTAATCGGGTATAGGGTAAATTTATTATATTTATTAGGTATATTTATCATCTCTTCTCGTCTGGCGTAGATCGATCCCTATTCTGAGCTGCATAACGTCAACTAAAGCATGGCATCACGAAATTCACTTCGTAATAATATTAGTTTAAAGGTGTCATGACAATAACATGCAGCAAGTTCTGCAATGTGATGGGTAGGTAAAGTGTAATAATTGCACTCTCTGCATTTCTACCGACTGGTTTTGATTTTTTTAAAGGACTTTGCCCAAACCTTTACCTGTCATACTCATCTCATCTGCACCGAATATTCTATTAGATATTATTTAATATTTGTTTTTCATTTCTTAGGGCTTAGGACTGTTTCGTGCGATTTATGTTTATTATTTCTTTGATGTGTTCTATGTTTTGTTTATCGAATAAACGATTTAATAATAATAGTCTTTAAAATTTTAATGGAGTACGAAATTAGATTAGTTGCTGATTCGCCATTGAAGCATAATGTCTCCGACTTCAAGTGTCCAGAATGAGGGAGATAAATTGCGTTTCAGGGAATTAGCTAAGATGCGGCATTTGACGTCAAATGGAAAAGGTGGGAAACATAAATATTTTTCGGTAGATGAAACTCCAATTCTGGAACTTTTGTTAAGAGACGAACTAGTTCAACTTTTGTGCTTTTAAAGTATAAAACCAACAGATTTTCTGGAACTTAGGAAAATACAGATTTAAAATATCCCAGATGCTTAGTTTTGGGTTAGACTTGTATTCCCTAACTTGCCTCTTAAAAAATCATTGTTATATGTGTACATATCTAAGAACCTGTAAAATAAGAACCTAATAAGGCATATTTAATAGGAAACGAACATGTATCAGGTCGAATACCCATGGTAGCCAACCTGTATTTATTTATAAATTTATAGTCTTATATGGCATATAAAGGAAATTTGCAAAATCAACTTCGGGTATGTTCGATTTTACAACGCTAGGAAAAACTCAAAAAACAACAATTGCAAAGCCATAAAAGAATATTTCTCCCGCTTACGAAACCTCTTACGTCAGCAGCAGAAAGGTTATTGGTATTAGAACAGTGTTGCCAATACAACACGTTAAAGTATCCTCGGATTTAAATATAAAATGCTCCATTTTTCGGCAACGTTCAAAATCCTTTCAAAATCCTCAGCATAATACGTTTTACACGAAATGATAAAGCTTATATTTTTTTACTTTAAAAATATCAAATAACGCTCGTCAGGATCGACCTATAGGTCCTTGTCTAATTTAATGGGACAAAAATATATATAAGAGTGTTATATTATCAACTTGGGCAGGTGCAAGTAGAGATAATCCTATTCATTACGTGACGCGGTCTAGAGGGCGCCCCTTTTTGCAATATAAAGAGCCGGTATGTAAAGAAGACTATGATGTAAAAAGTGTTGTTGCATAACAGGACAACTTAATATTATTTACAAATATATATTTTTTCGGGAAACTAAACCCCCGCAAATACGGGTATTCTGTAATATATGCGTGCCATTTAGTGACTTTAAAGCTCTTATGATCCTATACATTTATCTTTCTTAAGCGATATTTGTATCTAGACTCGCTGTGGAGTAAAAAATCTTTCGAAAAGGTCAAAAGCTAATTAATGAAAATAAATTATTAATCAGGTCCCAGGTCTCTTACGAACCCAAATAAATTGGAATGAAATAATTAAGGCAATTTGTTTATTCAAACAAAAAAATATTGTTATCTATAAAAAATAATTTGGAGGAACAAAATGTGACAGGTACTCGAATAGACGCCCATTTTCTCTGATATAAAATCTAGCTCTATAGCGAATTGCCCAAATAATTTGAACACGATTTCTCCTTATATCATTTTCAACTTAAATAGTTCGTTGAAGTAAAGCCCCACGGGTCCCGACCTATTCTTCTTCTTCTTCCTCGTACGTCAGGACTCAGAGTCCTGTGTTTTTCTTCAACTTCCTAGTCCTGGGATGCTGATGTCCAGCTTTCGTATCATCGCTTCGGTGGTCTTCCTGGGAGTCTGAAGCTGTTAGGTTTTTGGTCTTTGGCGATTTTTGCCATTCGGTCGTCGGCCATTCTCTCTGCATGGTCTCTCCATGCTCTTCTCCTTGCTCTGGTCCATCTTACAACATCCGAAACCTTACAGGTATCTCTAATTTCCTTACTCCTTTTCATATCGTATAGTGTGTGTCCTGTTATGGATCTTAGGACTCGCATTTCTGTTGTTCTTAGCAAGCGTTTGGTTGTTGCGTTTTCCGCTCTTGTTTCTGCGGCGTATGTCATCACTGGTTTCACGCACGTTTTGTAGATTCTGACTTTACTCCCTATACTCATCTGCTTGTTTCTCCAGATGATGTCTCGTAAGTACCCCGATATTAGAGCGGCTTTTGATGTTTGATTTCTTACTTCCTCCTTTAGATTCCTGTTACACGTGATGTTAGCTCCAAGATATTTAAAGGTCATCACCTGTTCTACACTTTGATTGTAAACGGCGAGTTTGCATCTTCGGGGCTCTCTGGATATAGTGAGTGACTGTGTTTCCTGGGTAGATATTTCCAATTTATAATTATTTGTAGTTTGTTTGAACTTGTATAAGAGTCTTTGTAGGTTGTCTTCATCCTCGGAGACTATCACTGCATCATCAGCGTAGCACATTATTTTTATTTCTGCATTTCCCATTCGATATCCCCTTCCATTTTGTTTTGTTTTTGTAATAATATCATCCATGATGATGTTAAACAATATATGGCTTAGGCTGTCTCCTTGTCTAATTCCTGTGTTGACGGATATTCTCCTTGTTGTTCTATTTTCTGCTTTTACGAGTGTGTGATTGCCGGTATTCAGCTCTCTGCTGATGGACACAATATTATGATGAACTTTCCTTTCTTCTGGGAGTTTTATGACGTCTGTCAGTCCTACTTTGTCAAATGCTTGGGTAAGATCTATGAAACACATGAACGCCGGTTTGTTGAATTCAATAGCTTTTTCGGCTATTTGGCGGAGTATGAATATGGCATCTATAGTGGATCTATTGTGTCTGAAACCTTGCTGCTCCTCACATATTCCCGTGCTAGTTACTTCTTCTGCCAATATTTTTGTCAACAGCTTCGAAACTGTGCTTAGAAGGGTGATTCCTCTATAGTTTTTGGGGTTTGTTTTCTCTCCTTTTTTGAAGATTGGGATTGTTATGCTGTCCTTCCATTCTGAAGGTACGTTTTGTAGAGACAATATTTTATTGTAAAAATCCTTTAATTCACCCATGAGTGCATCCCCCCCATACGTGATCATTTCGTTCGTTATCTCGTCTATACCAGGTGATTTTCTGTTTTTTAGAGCGGTTGCCATTTGTTTGATTTTCTCTATCGGTATCTGCCAAGTTGGTGGTGTTTCTTCATTTGTGGGTGTCTTCTTGGTCTCCGTGTTTTCCTCTATATTACTGTAGAGTTGTTCAAAGTGTTTTTCCCAGTCTTCAGTAGTGATCTTCAGTAGTGTTCCATATCGGCAGAGAATTTTTCCCAATGCGGTCGTTTAATTGACTGGATCTCTGCATTGACCCGGTTTCTGACCGCCTTATATACCTCGTACGTAATTGTGTTCGATCGGTATTGCAGTTACATAAATTATATTTCACATCATATGGGCCCAAAAACTAAAATTGAGCGAATTTAAGTTTGGTGATCGCGCTGGCCAGAACACTGGTCCACTTTTGCCTATCCATCTTGCAGGATAATTCTCATCCAACTAGTTACAAACAGGCCATTCGAAATTAGAAGGGGCGCGGATTTGTATGAAATCAAATACTAGTGATTTTGATAATTGTGACCTTATCACCCAATCTAACCATCTGGTAATGAGACGGGTTAGTTTTAATAGTGAGAAGATCTAGCATATGAGTTGCTTTTTCTAGCTACGATAGGTCAGAACTAGCAGTTTTCTAAGCCGTGCAAATTGGGCCTTAGTTCAAATGTCAGGTGGGTGAATTTATTTATAAGACGCCACCAACTCGTATACGTCACAAGTCAGAAAATGTTCAAGATATAGGTCACGGTAAAAAATTAATAATAATAATAAATGATAAAACCAGAGGTTAAATCGATCAGGAATCAAAACGATCTAATTACTAAGTCCGATGAATTCAATTTAATTATCAATATTAAGGGAAAGGGTTTGTTTGGTTAGAACACGTTCGAGACGGAAAAAATCAACTTCAGTTCAAATTAAATGAAGGGCAAAAAAAATTCATTGTGATATCACACCCTGTAACTGATGCGACTTTGTGAATGACTAAATTACTATTTACTGAAATCTGAGTAAATTAAATAAATAAGTCCACTGAGGTGTATATAAAAAAAACGACTTGATATTAAAAAGGTAAAGTATAAAAAATATTCATGCAATTGAAGTCAGAAGAAATCTTTAGCTGCTGCTGTGCAAAAAGTCCTTATTACGTCAGTTAACAGAGTAATTAACTAATAAAAAAAAGTCGTAGAACAAGTCAGTCGTTATTCCACAAGTAAGATTATTAATAAGGACATAGAACAAGAAAATATATAACGATAAACTAACGGTCCCTGAATTAACCCAAATATGATCATATTGCTTTTACACTTCTAGAGTCCACTAGGACGTAATATCAACTAACAACGTGATTACAACACATTAAAACATTCGTGTGACAGACAAAATACAATCTAAACGTTTTTCGAATAGTCAGTGCTCAAGATGCAAAAAAACTTCATATAAATTATAGTGAAAGTAATCTACCGTTAGGAAAATAAATCACAGCTAGAAAAAGAAATCCAAAGCTCTGGTCTGTTCAGTGAAATGTCGCTTATTTTATTAAAAATTATATTTGCTTAGAAAAAAATTCGGGTGATGACTATAACGGAGATATAAATCAGCCAATAATCAAGATGCATTTAAAAAATAAAGTAACCAGAAAGAGACGTCTACATTGCCAGTGAACGCG
This sequence comes from Pissodes strobi, assembly GCA_016904865.1. NCBI lineage: Eukaryota > Metazoa > Arthropoda > Insecta > Coleoptera > Curculionidae > Pissodes > Pissodes strobi. Next base: position 20,609 of record JAEQML010050544.1, on the reverse strand, counting down.
AAGGACACCGATATCCTAGATAGAAAATTGTCTTTTCTACGTGTACGCAATTCAATGGACTTTTTTGGTGAAAGGAATGCTCCTCGCATGAAAAACCCTGTAAAACCTCAAGATATTTATGGTTCTTGCTTGAAAACCAACGCGAGGAAAATTTACAGGCAAAGAAAATAAAATCCCAATAGAAAATCTTCTTTCATTTGCTATAATGCTGAAACCAGCTACCCTGCCCTAAAAGACAAAAAAGAAGCGACTCTACAAGATAATTAAAAAATAGTAACCATCTACATAAAGTAACAAAATGGCGGTTAATTAAGAAGAAAAGACAACTCATCTGCGAAGAAGAAATTGGAAAAATCCGAAGTTCAGACTGAGCGTAGTCGCAACCACAACACTATCATACGGCGAACTCAATACTTCCAGACACAATGCCCAACTTTTGAAGAACGAAAATTAAAAATCTGAGTTTGGTAACGGTCGGTGATGCGTCACCTGAGCTGGTAGGCAGATAGTATCAACAAAATGCAGCTGTAAACGGCAGGCGTAAGTCAAAATGTCTAGACTATTGACGTGATTCCTTAACTGTCAGAATCACGAAAAGAAACATATTAAAATGAATGTTTATTTATGTATTATGTTAAGTAAAATCGGATAAAAGCATCAAGACACTAATTCAATGCAAAGTAATAGCAGAGGACCAATCGTATACTGTGGGCTTAGTTATAAGAGATTTTTCACATATTCACACTATTTAGATAGCTTGCAATGATTAGATTATTCAAAGATTTATATACCCAAAAAATTATCTGCAAATACATTAACAGGCAATTTTAAGTACATATTTCGACTTTGCCATATATATTTGAATATTTCGATAAAGGTTAGGTTAATGTGAATCATCCTGAAATACCTATTAGATACTTTGAGGAATAGGTCATTTTATTGAACGGCTTGGAAATGCTCGAGGAAGTTTGTGAATGTAGATTAAATTTATAGTTATCATAACATGCTTTTAAAATTAGGTAGAATAAAAAACAAATAGTCACTATATTAAGTATATATGTGGCTTGGATAAATATATGGTATGCTTATTGTTATAATCTAAATTATGTTCTAAAGTTGGACGCGAAATTGTTATCTAGTATAAAATATTATTCTCAACAGATGGCGCTGGACGACAATTTGTTAATAAATTAAAAATTAAGAGATAAGACTATTATAATCGGATAAAATACACTGAGGTATGGACGCCACTAGACTTCTTATCAGTCAGCACTTACCCAGGACTATACCAAATTCCTTCTTCCAGCACCTGGAACTACATATGCTAGCTCAGCTCAGATTGGTCCGATGTTTATCATCCTCCACTAAACAAGTTCCAAATGGTGTACGAGGATATGGAAATAAATCAAGATATGTTAAAGGTAAAGTCGAAGTTGGACGCCTCCAAGTTTAGTTTTGTTGGCAGGGCTTGTTACAGACACAGTTAAAAAAAACTTGGAAATAAAAAGAAATTAAGTTCAAACTCCAGTAACGTATATGAAAATAATTACCGTCGTAGTCTACGTTACCTGTGCTCTGTTATCAGGCAAATTCTAGATTCTCTCATTCAAATAAAATGACATTAGAAATGAGGCCAATACTTTTATTAAAAAAAACTAAGCTCCTCTAGCCTTATAAAAAATTTCCCTAGGACGAGAGAACCAGCTACCCCGTAGTGAAATTTAGTCATGTCAAAGACTACTGATTAACTAAACACTCTCCCTTGTCAAATCAGTCTAGATTGGAATTTTAAAGCGGGCCACTCACGAAACTGCAGCGTCGTATAATTTTGTCGCATCCAACAAAATTGAACGCATTTTAATCGTGTGTATCCGTGCCTCTATCGAAATCATACGATTTTACCGCAGACAAACTGATTTGTCTGCTGCAATACAACCCTGTCGATTGGACCGATTTTTTGACTGTGTGTGGCCGACTGCCGCATATTGCATGGCGCATAGCGCAGTGTCTCTTTTTTTGAATCAAAGAAGCGCTGACAACAACTCTACGTAAATAGATTCATCCATGCGAAGGTAGTTTCTCCAATCATCTGGATGCAATCGCAAGTCTTCTAATAAATTAACATGACTCGGTGAACCCCGTTGTACGATCCTGTTGTATGATGCCGCAGTATCGTGAATGGACCCCTTAATGTGTCATAAAAATTGTAATTCGGAAAGTTAACCTCAACGTATCGCTCTGCCGAACTCTGCAACCTAGACGGCGCGGCGATAACTTTACCGGATGTTACCACACAAACTCTTCTATGTTAATTCAACTCGGATAGAATAGCCTCTCCGTAAGCCCAAGTTGCAAGTTTCTAATAAAAGCCAAATCCTCAAAATTCTATGTTACCATTTTGATATTATCGCCACACGAGAAAAGAAAAATAGATAAATTTCCCGGTTAGAAAATGAACTAGAAAATATTCAAAAATCCCGAGAGAGTAAACGAATGAAACTATGCCGGCGTAGCTACACTTGACAAATAATTACTATCTAAACCCTAGTGTTTGAGATATTCGAAAAGAAATACTATGGTAATTATTCAAGCTGCTAAAAATACTAATTATGTTACTGAATTATTATAATTTTTAATAGTCTTTAGGGTGATGCTAAAATTATATGAAATCACTTATCTGTGTTCCTGGACGTCTCGAAAACCTGAGCAAGAATTTCCATATCAATCATCGGACTTCTAAAAAAACTGTCTCCGGACTTGTCACTGTCAACCAACCAGCTAGAAAATGGTCCTTAATCTGACATCCGACATAATCTGCTGTCTTCCAAAAAAACTAAGGAGTAGCCTAGTTTGTAAGGTTCGAAAAGGTTCAATACTACCCTACGGGGAATTCGAAACTAGAATCCTAAAACAGAAATTAATCCATCAAAACAGCTTAATATGAAATATTAGCATTAAACGAATGCCGAACTCGGATCCAGAAACTAATTGGAATTTTACATTCACAAACAACTTAAAAGAACTTACCCATAACTGGGGTTCACCAAAACCTTCCTGGATAGCTTTTAGAAAATATGGGATAATCGCCATTATGGCCGTTGGTAGAATTCAATACTTTCTACTGTAACAACCTCCCTCGTCTCCCGAAAGTTTGAATCGGCATACAACCTATCTCATCTCGAAATGAAAAATACTCTCAGGGAGCTACTTCCTCGCTCTAGGAAAACTTTTTGGCCACTGAAGAAATAATTGACTTCGTAAATCAACAGCAATCTATTCTCCTGTCTTTCCCATCCTTCTAAATTAATAAACAGAAAATTCTGTAAACACGTCAAAATTGTCCGAGTGCCATTTATCTAAATACCTTAAATGACAATTTACCTGCTGCTGTCATGAAACTAGTCAGGTTCGGCCTTATCGAGAAAGAGTAGAGATGGTTATACGAGCAATATACCTTCCTATAATGACTTCTATAAATAAAAAGAATGTCCATCTGTAACATTATATAAAATGCCAATCATATAAAGTGAAATTATGATACCGAAGTATCTTCCAACATAAAATAGTTACAAAATGTGGTAAGGTTAATTATTATTGAGTTAATTATTGAAGGTGTGTTTTCAATCCTCAAGATATTTTACAAACTCAGAAAATCTAAAGAAAAGAACTCAAGTAAACTAAATCTAGAAAGGTTCAATTTATTAAGTAAATGCCGAAAAACAATCCCGAAAACTAATGTAAACAAAGAAAGCAGGAACACACAGTCTAGAGATTAGGTCAATAAAATCCACTTGCAACAAGAAATAGATACAGAATACATTACAATTAGAATTCGCTACACTAATGCAAGACATTTGTCTTATAAAATTGAGAAACTATCAACCTCTATAAGTAAAACCTTCAAGCTAATGTTATTGACAAGAATGTTTATCGAAACAAGCTGTATAAATCTACCTGATTTTAAATATTTATCTTTAAGGCACGCATATGTGTGACCCTCTTAGCCATTTCCGGAAGGCAGCGAAATATAGGGATATTCTCGAAACAGATGGTCAGAAACACTACAAGAGTGGATGTAACTTAATGGACCCGTAATTAATTAGATATGTGCCTTATGTTGGATCCTTCTAAGTATATTCTGTTCTGATTCTTCAGAGAATGGTGAATAAAAATTTAACGACAAAATTGCGACCAAGATCAACTTCAATTAACATGTAATAAAACTGACACTTTCTGACCGCTACAACTAATATGGAACTCAGAAAATGGATTACAATTGATTTCGGCATATGACGTCTCTATCTAGTTTTCTGAGTTCGACTTGTTGGTTAGATTCTATTGTTTTCCAAATTATAAACACCACACCACGAGCCGTCCTTCCCACGAAGGTTGTGAAGCGAACCATTCTCTACACAATTCCTATAATTTTTTTCAAAAACTTTGCGCCCAGGAGTTCGTCCTCCATTCCATTACAATGCCCATTCACAAAGCAAGTGCTTGGTGTGAAAAGTTTTGAATTTTCTTGCTTATTAAGCCTGATTTTGCAACAATAAAGCCAGCAGACAGTACTTGATGCAGGTACGTCAAATTAAACAAAAATATCAGTTGTTAAGAATATTGACGCCATTCCTGAATTGTTAGAGTCAGGAAAAGAAATTAACTAAATTGAATGTTACCTAATAGAACAACATTTTTAAAATCGAAATAATTTGGCATATTATGATGGTATGTGTTCACAAGTATCATCCACCATATACCAGTCACAAAATGAAGTAAGATGAATTATTCTTGAATAACATTTGAAGGTTTGTTTTCAATTCGCAAGATATTTTACAAGCTCTAAGTAAGCGCGTTTCTACCCGAAAATCTGTGGAAAAGAACTCAAGTAAACTAAATCTAGAAAAGTTCAAATCATCATCATCATCATCGTTTATTTCAATATTAATTGGTAATTAACTACATGCCTAACCTAAGTAAGTCAGTGTATAGTACAATACAATCGTCTGTCGTATGCTTGGCGTTGTTTGCTCAACGCCGCCGGCGCGGCGCCGTTGCCAACATATTGTGACTCTCATAACGGGGCTGTTCTTAGCTTAAACAACTAGGTTATGTGGTACTGCGTTTAGATTGTGCTTTACTTGGGAGAACCCTTCAAAGGCGTTGTTATCCTTATTGATTAGCTATGAGCTGATTGTTAATATGAGAGTTATATTCAGGAGTAAATGTTACTGCCAGGAAGGTTATGCAGGGAAAAGTTTACAAAAATCCTGCTTAAAGTGCCCATTATGAGCAGGATATGATTATGTTAAAATAGACATTCACACTGTACGACATATAATAGCTATATTCAAGTTAAAGTATAAGAGAGAAAGACTTAATACTTGAAAGCATAAGTCTGTTCCAGTGTGGTTGGAATAGCATTAGGTTTTGTTGGTCTAGCTTCGCGGGTCCGGCTACGGAGACATGGGAGCTTCAGTGGCACGGGATCAAGTAAATCGCAAAGGTACGGTTTGCGCGTTTTATATGCGTCACAGCTCCCCTGGCAGGCCCCGCCCCCATCTCCGAACACGGTGGACTGGCCAATCGAGTAAGAGGTCGCGCATACTACCCAGTTGGGCGATGGTGTTCTGTTCTCCTAATAGTTTAGTTTTTAAAAGGTGAATGATATTATTTATGTGAAATTTCAAATGAAAAATATATTCCCGAGGGAGATTAAGCTAAGGTGACATTAATTGTTTGTAAAACAGAGTAATTTCTCGGTATATCGTGCCATATATGATCGGGTGTTCGCGATTGTATCTATAGTCGGCTAGATTGACTGTGAGCGACGATCTCTTTATTTGGTACTCATAGAACCTGCATGCGAGACGATCAACGTATTCCTCTACATACTCAATTTTTGCCCACGCATGCGGGTCCTCAACCCTGACTCGATCACGAAGGGTCAAGGAGAAAGCCACCCGCAGGTAGTTATTCTGTATGACTTGAAGTTTGCGTTTGTGCAATTTTTGCTACCGAACACCACACCGGCCTAATTATAGTACGGTAGAGGGTAAGCTTGTTGGCAGGGTTCAGAAAGGATCTACCCGCTACCAGCAAGCTTAGCTCCATTTTTATGGCCACCTTTTTGTTAACAATAGCTTGGATATGTTTGCCGAAATTTTTTGTCTAAAGTGATACCTAAGTACTTTACTTGAGTTTTCGGCTTCAAATTTCGGGTTCAAATTACTATGTAAATGGCGAAAAACAATAATTCCAATAGCTAATATAAACAAAGGAAAGCAGGAACACACCGTCTAGAGATTAGGTCAATATAATCTAACTTTGCGCCCAGGACTTCGTCCTCCATTCCATTACAATACCGATTCACAAAATGGAAATCGGCAAGTGCTTGGTGTGAAAAGTTTTGAATTTTCTTGCTTATTAACCCTGATTAAGCAGACAGTACTTGATGCAGGTACGTCAAACTAAACAAAAATATCAGTTGTCAGGAATATTGACGCCATTCCTGAATTGTTGGAGTCAGGAAAAGAAATTAACTAAAATGAATGTTACCTAATAGAACAACAGTTTTAAAATCGAAATAATTTGGCATATTATGATGGTATGTGTTCACAAGTATCATCCACCATATACCAGTCACAAGATGAAGTAAGATGAATTATTCTTGAATAACATTTGAAGGTTTGTTTTCAATTGGCAAGATATTTTACAAGCTCTAAGTAAGCGCGTTTTTACCGGAAAATCTGGGGAAAACAAGTAAACTAAATCTAGAAAAGTTCAAATCATCATCATCATCGTTTATTTCAATATTAATTGGTAATTAACTACATGCCTAATCTAAGTAAGTCAGTGTATAGTACAATACAATCGTCTGTCGTATGCTTAGCGTTGTTTGCTCAACGCCGCCGGCGCGGCGCCGTTGCCAACAGATTGTGACTCTCATAACGGGGCTGTTCTTAGCTTAAACAACTAGGTTATGTGGTACTGCGTTTAGATTGTTCTTTACTTGGGAGAACCCTTCAAAGACGTTGTTATTATTATTGATTAGCTATGAGCTGATTGTTAATATGAGAGTTACATTCAGGAGTCAATGTTACTGCCAGGAAGGTTATCCAGGGAAAAGTCTACAAAAACCCTGCTTAAAGTGCCCATTATGAGCAGGATATGATTATGTTAAAATAGACATTCACACTGTACAACATATAATAGCTATATTCAAGTTTTAGTATAAGAGAGAAAGACTTAATACTTGAAAGCATAAGTCTGTTCCAGTGTGGTTGGAATAGTATTAGGTTTTGTTAGTCTAGCTTCGCGGGTCCGGCTACGGAGACATGGGAGCTTCAGTGGCATGGGATCAAGTAAATCGCAAAGGTACGGTTTATGCGTTTTATATGCATCACAGCTCCCCTGGCAGGCGCAGCAACCGTGTCCGAACACGGTGGACTAGCCAATCGGGTAACAGGTCGCGCATACTACCCAGTTGAGTGATGTTCTTCTGTTCTCCTGATAGTTTAACTTTTGAAAAGTGTTGGTTTTTAAAAGCTGAATAATATTAATTATGTGAAATTTGAAATGAAAATGATATTCCCAACGAAGATTAGGCTAAGGTGGCATTAATTGTTTGTAAAACAGAGTAATTTCTCGGTATATCGTGCCATATGTGGTGGGGTGTTCGGGATTGTATCTGTAATCGGATAGATTGACTGTAAGCGGCGAGCCTTTTAGTTGGTTCTCATAGAATCTGCATGCGAGACTATCACCGTATTCGTCTACATAATCAATTTTTGCCCACGCATGCAGATCCTCAACCCTGACTCGATCACGAAGGGTCAAGGAGAACGCCGCCCGCAAGGAGTTATTCTGTATGACTTGAAGTGTACATTTGTGCGTTTTGCTACCGAACACAGGGGCGGCTTCTCAATAAGTGCGCCCGTGCGCGCGCACTGCCTTCGAAAGTAAACGGAAAAATAAAATCTTCCCTACATACAATTTAACATAAACTAACTATAATTTGCGAATTTACATATTTTTGAAACTCCACTGGCCGCAGAATATATTATTTATAAGAGCGAAATCGAGGCACGACGGCGACGATCAAAACGCAGAGCGTCCAACGGCGGCCTCCGTCCGTAACCACAACTAGTTTAAATCTGCCATGCGCTAGTGTTCGGCGCTCTTGTTAAATGCATTTTCGTCATGCAAAACGGTCGGGAATGTTCGTAAAATCACGAGAAGTCAAGGCTCATCCGTGCGCTATTTAGATCCGCACTTTGTAGCTTAATTTAGTGATAATTTGCAATTCTTGCGTATAATATATATTATAGTATGGTGTCACAAGCTGATTTTTTTCAGGGATGAAACTACATGATAAGATAACCCTTATTCCGGAGGTAATACAAAATTAGACTCCACAAAAGGATACTATCATCAAAAATCGAGATATTGTTACCATCGTATAGAGGAAAAAATACTTATTTTTTGGTCCAATGCACAATAAGGTCTTTGTAGGAAGTATTTTTTGATAATTATTAACAAAATTTGTTTCTCATATATTTTTCTGTCTAAGTGTCTTATTTATCATTTTGGCAGTAATGTACTTATTTGAGACAGTTGGCTACTTTTTCCTTAGGTCTTCTGTCTATAAGTTAATATCCTAGTTTTTTTACTGCTTATTTGCTTTATGTTTCCTTAGTTATATTTACAATATGTATAAATAACAAATGAGACTAAAAAACTTTCCACTTTCCAGGGCTGTGATTCACAAAGAAGCCCTAAAGTGAACAGAAGTGTAGTCGATAAACATCTGATAATATCTCAACACGATAAATCTCAAGCTGAAAAGTTACCTAGAACAATATACGCACCTGGCAAGGACATTAAAGATAATATCACCACTCTCAAAGTGACACCAAGCTCGAACATCTCCTGGGTCTTCTATTAGGATTTAGTATAGACACGCAAATGCTATTATACGATTGTACCAACTTTTGTCAACTGGTGTAATTTTTTATGGCTTTTACTGTAAGAATAGTTTAATGCCCAAGGAATTAACCTAACTTGTTCATCGCATTTTATTTGGGCAAAAACAATTTCAGTATCATCTATTTACTGGACGGATCCGAAGGATAGTAGACGGCTTTGAAATAAAACCAATATCTCATAATTCCCTATTTACAATCACTTAATTAAGAAATGTTCGAATTCGGGTATATTCCCTTCTGTCTGGAAAAAGCAAATAATATTCTACATGTGCCAACAAAAAATATTGCTTTATTAGTGTACTATGCTCAACATCTGTATTTCTAGCAAATATTGTCGCTGAGTAATTAACTGACTTTTTGCTGGCCATAATATTTTTCCAGTTACTGGGTCTGGATCTTTCCAAGGGCATATCAGAATCACCGTCCTCTTCAGGGTATCGAATGACTTGCCGATGACCCTGGATTAGGGTTGGAACAATCAACAAACAACTTTCTAATAAAGCAATAAAGTAGTGACTCAAGGCAAGGCTTTGAGGTCACTATAATTCCCTATAATTATTAATAGTTATTTATGTACCAAGGGTATCAAGTAGATGTTTATGCCCTAAGGGCGACAATGTTACAAACCCGAGGGCCTCTGGCCGGAGGGTTTATAAGTCGCCCGAGGGCGTACACATCTATTAATACCCGTGGTGCATACAAACTTTTATGTCATACTAGTTCCTTATTGCATTCACAATATGTAAATATTTAAAAAAAAATACGAATTCAATTCAATTATATGAGTCCATAAAGTGTACTTTATGCCCGTACGGGCCATAATGTGGACTTTATGCCCGCACGGGCATAAAGTAATCCATTATGTAAATGGTATCTAAGGTATAAAAACACAATAATGTACTGGTATGACATAATAGTATTAATATTAATAATACTAAGGCATTTATTAAACTAGCAAAAGATTTATGTTTTTCAATGTCATTATAATAGGTTTTTCAAAAATGGTATTAAAAAGCACTTAGTCAACTTTCTTTTTTTATGGTAGTGGCACACACACATACACACACTAAAGCTATGGCGCTCGACGAGCGGTGTGTGTGCGAAGATGTTGATTGGCACGGTTCTTGAATAGTTGTAGGTTGTAGTTAGGGGGAAATAGATGTCCTGGGATCGAGTTCCACACTGATGCAGTGCGCCAGAAAAAGGAGCTCCTGTAAAGCGATGTTCTAAGTGTTTCCATTTGTAGGACGAACCGGTGCGCTCTTGCCGTCTGTCGTGACTGTCTGGCAGGCGTTGTCAGGGTAGGATGTGGCGGGCCAAATCCTGGAAATGAAGATGTAAAAGCTGTTGAGGTAATGCTAATAAAATCTAATTAAGAGCTATCCTACGAACAAATAGAAGTGAAACTAAAAAACTTAAAAAATACAAAAAAAAACCGTTTTTTCGAAAAATCGTTATAGGAGAAGAATTTCCTTCAATTAATGATTAGAGCTCAGGAGACTGTAGAACAGTTACCAATATTCACATGTTAATCTTTTTGCGATACATAAGAATAGTAAGAAAGGTCCTTGTTACGGTAATTAATACAATTTCCTAACATGATTTTGGTTCCAGGTTCACTTATGTTTATTTCTGCAATAAATAACTGTTTAATTTACACGGCATCTCAAGTTACTATTCGAACCGACCCGTTGGTTGGTCATCGTAAGAATATCAACTAAGTTGATAGTTTCAACCTTCGACAAAATGCACTAAAACACTCTCTTATCTGCAATATCGAAACATAATTTTTGCACTCGACGCGTGTTTCGCTAACCATGTGAGCATTATCAAGAGATGATTAAAACTACAGTTGGGCTACCCTCGCGGTCGCAAAGTATATGTATTGCTGTTTCCACCTCTTCTTAACAGAACCCGCACAGGCCTGTGAACTTTCGCTTCAGTTAAACATAATCCATATTGATTCAGATTTTTGACCTCCTGTCCTATGCAGCTAATATTGAATTAATAATAAGCAAATTATTGAATTTTAAAAGGATTTCAATTTTAATTTAATAGAAATCTGTTTATTTGAATGCTAAAATTGCAAACAATGAAAATCCTAGGGTCATTTCTAATAAATCCTGTGTTTTATTTAAGCTTATACATGATTCATTAAAAAATAAAATTTTAATTATTATTATTGGTCTCAAATTCAAATTACATTGAATCCATTGTTGACGAAATAGTATTATTTTTTGTCTGAATTGAAGTTCTGCAACTAGAGGGTAGAGTGGGGCATCACCGGTAACGTGCCGATCGCCATTGCAATTCAGAAAATCATATATCAACAGTATTGTTATCATCACAATGGTTTATCAAGGGCAAATATACTACATAAACGTTGATGAGTTGTTAAAAAGTCGGGGGCATGGAGGAGAGGGATTTAATACCCGCATTCAAAGAATATGTACTAGAAACATTGGATCTAATTCTGGCACATATGCGTTGTCTAGTCTAATAGACATGTTAACAAACTAAGCAGCAGTACTCTACTTACATAGCTACCCCTATTATTAAATATTCTTTCTTTGTTATTGCCAATTTAAAAAAGCGCCTGTGTATAATTTTTAAATTACTAAAAGCCATGGTAGAGTATCTAATAGTAGACGGAAATGCTATGGCTATGGCTATTGAAATGAGGGTAGTACTGTTGTCTCAATTATCACTATATTTAAGGATTACTGAGTAGAGCGTATCATTGAATTAATTGGTAAGCTTTTGAGAGATGAAACGTGATTAGTTAAGGCCTATTTTACTGAGCGCTGTTAATATTTATAGGTATAGATCGTAGAGTATGCAGTTAAGCAAAGGCGCCACTAAATTTTCTAATACGAAAATATCAATGAATTTTAAGCATTGAAATTAGGGTAGTAAAATTTAGAAGAAGATTCCCTTTGAGAATATTGAGAAACCTGAAAAGAAATCGCATAAACTTAACTTGACCTTGACTTTAGCATGCGGAAATAAACATCAAATATCCTATTTAAGCTATTTATTTAAATATTAAATAAATTCACATAATGTGTCTATAGCCTAATTGAGATTATGGTACCACACTTATAATAATAACACGATTCTTTAAAATAAGTATCATTCAAATTATAAACTCAACAACCCTTAATATTAAGTTCTAAATCACTAATACTGCCTAGATCTCATTTTTTAATATTCCTAACTAAAATCTGAATTCGTAAAGTTTTGACTAAGTAACAGATAGTCACAGAACGCCTTAAATAAATATTAATCCCCTAAATAAACACATTTATAAATTAATCCCATGGCAGCGATAATATCAGTGAACAAATAAGCAGTAAAAAAAGAAATGTTGAATCAACTAAATTGACCTGTAAAGAAAATATATAGTCAATGAAGGTCTACAGAGGAAATCGAAGTGACCTCAATTCGGTAACCTGCTTTTGACCACGATACACCTAAACACGGTATGTCAGCTTTCCGAAAAATGACAGTTCGTATACTACGTCACGTGTGGAATTTATATGTAAAATACGGGGAAAATCTGCAACACACTTGATGTCACGCTGTAATTTTTCGAACGGCTGTCATACCGTGTTTAGGTGTATCGTTCTTTTGACAATAACCTAAAGTGATAGTTATATAAGACGGTCTACTGCCATAAGGCTTGCAGCAAATTACAACATGTTAGTAGCATTTAAGTAAGCATACGTAATATAGAAAGTAAATCTGTTAATTACAATAATATTAGCAATACATTTGCTAACCAAGATAATACCATAGACGGTAATGAAGAAACTCGGTATTAATTAATCAAATTACGGTATGAAATGGTAAGCTATTAGTTAATCAAATACCAATAAACACAGTAATAAATACGATAAAAGATTAAAAAGGCATTTAACGGTAGTTTCGAAAAAGATAAAGTAAGATATGGTAAGTAAAATAAGTAGTAATTATAGGGCCCAATTTAATGTAATATTCATATGGTCATACGGAAGTGGAATTCACTGGCAGTAATTGGGTATTCCCTAACTCATACGGCTACTTGGCGGGCCCCAATTAGAGCTTTAGTGCTTCCTATAAAGCTGCACGTCACGCCATGTGGGTCAACATCACTTCGACAAAAGGATCTCAAACTGGCAGGGATGAAGCTGCAGAAACTCTCCACACTAGCGAAAGACCGGGCGAAAGAAGGACCTTAGTTTAATTATAAATAATTTTAACTGTCTAATATAAAACCAGAAAGATATAACATATCTTTTAAAAAGGGTAACTTCACTTTATATAAAATAATTTTACGAGACGATATTGCCAATAATGCGAGAAAATATTAATAGCAGATTGCTTGCCAATTTGATAAATCAATAAGAATACTATAGCTGATGGTCAAAACTACAAAGGTAATATCTCGACTGCGAAAAAGTGTCTTTTATTTACCTACGCGTTCATCACTCCGAAAGGAATACCTGGTAAATTACCACAAGATATTCTAGACACCCGTCAAGAGAATGTTCGAAAATGAGGGACGATCACGAACTCTTGATACCGGTTTGCTACGTTACCTTATTCCAAAGTATGAAATAGTTAATGTTTTAAATTTTAGGATATAAATTCTACGCTCAAAATAGATATGTTAAGTACTAATGTATGGCAAAGAGAATATCAACCACATAAATCTACCAGGCTAAAGGAAGAAGCTCTATTTCTGGGTTTGATATCATTTACGACGCTACAGAGAACGATAATCCTTTTTCTGCTTATACTAATTTTCGGGATAAACCCAGTACCTTATTTTCTTTTTTTTTTATTTCGAAGCTTCAACCTAATAAATAATTGAAAGTGATCCAAAAAACATTTTTGCCCATTTGCGACTAGTTGGTCTTGTTTGATTGAACTAGGTGCATACACCTGGTTGCTTGACAGTAGTTTCATCGACGTGCTTATGGATCAAAATGTTTCATAATTCATGTGGAAACATCAATATTCCCAGAATGTCTGTTAAAGGTGAAGAATGTAACTCTGCTAAAATATCTTCTTTTAACTATTCTATAAGAATAGAATTAGTATCAAACATGGCGAAATATGAATCTGCATTTAGCTCTTTCCTTATTATCATAGTAAACCACTTAATGTGTACAGAAACCATTAGCAATCGCCAGCCATTAAATATACCATCAGTTTAATTGAAAAACTCGAGATGTTGTAACTAAAAATCTGGTAACAAAACTCTAAAAGTGACGCTATAATCAAAATCCTATTATGTTCAACACGATTTGATGCGCAATTTTGCTATCGATTTTATCTTTTTGTAGGAATGAAGCGATTCGAAAGAACTCCAGTTAATTTTTCTTTTATTTCGCAGGAAACCGTTGCCGCTGAATGTTTCTTTGTCTCTTTGCTTCACTTCTATTTTTCATTTCTTTAATAAGAGATCGAAAGTGTGCGCGCAATTAAACGATTTTTTCCCTTTGATAGTGTCGTTAGCTAAAAACCCTTGTTAGTTTTAATGTTGATGTTACTCATAAGAGTCCAGAAAAATATATGTATTCAGCATTTTAAAAAGGCATGTCTGTCTTAATTACTGAGAATAAAGTGTTTCTCGCGGAAAGTCGCATTTAGCGGCTGCCAAGAAATTCAGATTAATTCTGTACAATTACAATTAACACTGTCATTTTATTAATATAGATGTTCCAATACTAAGAATTTTTGTTAAATTTTGTATGGTAAGATTACGGGATAGGTAATTACCAAAAGAGAAAACTTAATGCCTCTTTAAAATAATGCAATAGTATATATTATGCAATGAGCAACTAATGATAGCTTTTAAGACTTGATGTTGATAATTACGAACCAAGCCTTAAAGGAGTGTCGTAATAAATGCGAATGTCTTAATGTGAGTTGAGTGAGGTTCTATGACCAGTCATAACAATAAAAAATATATACTATATATTTAAAAATTTACCAAGGAAATGGTGACTGTGAACTGTCGAAACTGAACATTTTTAAATGTCTTCGTCATGGCGATCTTTGTTACAGACCAAATGATATTGAGATCTTTCTTTTTGTTTGGTTATAAACCCGTATCTAAATAAAAAATCCATGTGTCTAATAATTCAATTGAAGCGTTGTAAATGCTTCCAAATCCAGAAACACAGTGTCTTCCCTTTCTCTGGCATACCCGTGGTTGATATTATCTTTACCTTACATTAGAACCTAACATACCTATTATGAACTCAGAATTTATATCTTAAAATTTAAAACAATAACTTTTTGATGCTTTGGAATATTGGAACGCACTCCACCGGTATCGACGAATACAGTTCCAAAGTGCTCTGTGGTCAGCTTCCATTTTCGAACCTTCTCTTGATATGGAAGATAATTTTCGGTAATTGACGTGGCCTTCTCTTCCGCGTGCTGAGCGCGTAGGTATGGAAAGTTAAGATATTATTGTTATAATTTGTAACCATCAGGTCCAATCTTCGTATTAATTTATCAGGTGAAAAATAGGCAAGCACCCAACCAGCAATATTTTGTATTAACGGCAACATCGCTCTATAAATATACTTTATTCAAAATAAGGTTATCCTTTTAAAAGGATCTGAACATCGATTCTTCGCCTGGTCTTCGACTACCCTAGAGAGCTTCACCAGTTTCATTCCTGCCCGTGTAAGACCTTTTTGTCGAAGTGATGCTGTCCGCATGGCGTGACGTGCAGCTTCACCTGAAGCAGCAAAGTTCTAATTGAGGCCAGCCAAGTAGCCCTGTGAGTTAGAAAATAGCCACCAACCACTGCCAGTAACTTCCAATTCCGTATGACCATATAAAAAGGTCATACAAGTAGGCCCTCTAATTACCTAACGTATTTTTATTGAACTTACCGTTAAATTAATTTTAATCGATTATTAACTTTTATTGTATCTATTACCGATTCTTACCGTTATTTCATTAACTAATGCCAACTTTCTTCGCTGCCGTATTTGAGATAATCTTGGTTGATTACTTTTTGTGTATTATGTGCATTTACCTAAATGCTACGCCCTTACTGTAGGTCATATAATTACTTATCTTATTTTCTATCCAACTTACGGTTAATATACTTTTAATCGTTTATTATCTTTTATTGTATATATTACCGTTGCTTACCATAATTTAATTGATTGATACAGACTTTCTTCACTTCGGCATATGATATTATCTTGGTTAGCAAATGTCTCGCTTATAGTATAGTAATTATCTGATTTGTTTTTTTTGTATTTCGTACACCTACTTAAACGGTATGGTACTTACTGTAATTTGCTGTAAGCCTTATTACAGTAGACCGTCTTACCAAACTATCCCTTTAGGTTTTCGTCCATAAGCAGATTACTGAATTGAGCTCATTTCGATTTCCTCTGTAGATTTTCATTGAACATATATTTCCTTCACAAGTTAATTTATTTGATTTAATATTCCTTTTTAACTCTTTATTTGTCCACTGATATGACCGCTGCCATGGGATTAATTTATACTTGATTTTTTATTTAAGGGATTAGTTTTTATTTAGGGCGTTCTATGATTGCTGGTTACTTAGTGTCAGAACTTTATTAAAACCAAAAATTTAAGTAGGCAGTATTAGTTATATAGAACTTAAGATTAAAACTTGAGAATCTTATAATTTGGATGATACTTATTTTGGAGAATCTTATTATCATTTTAAGTGCGATACTATAATCTCAATTAGGTTTGAGACCTAATTAATTTTCCATTGTCCACATTGGCTGATTATTAATTATTTATGTAAATAACATAATTTGGACATTTGACGTTTATTTTGGTATGAAGTCAATGTCAAGTTGAGTTTATCCATTTCTTTTAAGTTTTTTTTCCAAATTTTGCTACCTTAATTTCAATGCTTAAAAATCGTTGATATATTCCTAATAGCAAATATAGTGGCGCCTTTGCCCAACTGTCAGCTCTACGAGCCACACCCATAAATATTAACACCGCTGAGTGAGCCAGGCGTATGGACCAGTTGTTAAGCAATTAACTAATCGCATTGCACAATTAAATAAGGTGAGGTGGGGTAAGTGCAGCCCCATTTTCAACAAATTAAACTTTTTAGGATTCTTCAGAATATGCTGAAGCAAAGTTTTAAACTCCCGCTCTGTCGTATAAGTTACCTAATATACCTGTAAGGGTATCCGAATATTTCCGGAGAAAATATTTTAGTTTGCTTAAGATATCTGTGTTTTTCAGAACATTGTAATTGAGCAAGTGCATATCCTGATGCAATTTATAATTTATTTCATTTATTACAAAATCTACAGGTTTACAAAAACCCAATTACAGAGTGGGAGCGACCCAGGAATAATACTAAAAACTACATTCTCTAATTTTCTTAAGTACTATAAAAACTTATCATGTGTTGCTTAAACTACCCAAAACTTATATTAAATATGTCACATTCGGTCTGAATTTCATTAAGTCTTCTACACATGACATTAATGAAAATTATAAAAATGGTAAGTTCGTGCACCTTCAATATAAAATGTTAAAGGGTTTCTTGTATTATAATGTGGTATATAAAAATTTGTGGCAGAAAGATAGAATCGTCTATAAGTGGGTGATATTGTTCAAGGATCTCGTGGGTAAGTGCGTTTAATTATATTCTTTAATGAAATGTTGATATCGAAACTTCTGGGTGTCAACAATTTTTAAGTACAGTATTAACTTTTTGATTAGAGAGCTAACAGATGAAAATGTCGACAGAAATAAAGTTTTATGCTATAAGCTAAATTCTAATAATGTGTTCTGCTCTGATTGTGTCCATCGAGAAGAGCCCTTTAGGTCCTCGACAATAAAAGGATCGTGATCAAGGACCTTTGTAACTTCGTATGGGCCACTAAACTTAGGCAAAAGTGTCTTGCTTTCGCCATGGTAACCTGTAGGAAAAGTTCGAACTAGCACATGGCTTCCTACTTTAAATTTTCGACCTAAGCATCGTTGCTTATCAAACCTAGCTTTACGTTCGCTTTGTTTTTGGTCAATCTTTTCTTAAGCAGCCCTTAGCAAGTTTCGTTTCTTGCCAGAATCTAGCTCTACCTCGTTGGCTAGGACAGAATTGGCAACACCCTTAGGAGCATATCCAAAAAACAACTCACAGGGTGACTTCTCCGTAGTTGAATTCGTCGTAAAATTCAAACCCCATCGCACCTTTGATACCGCCTCATCCCATCTATCCTCTTCGTGCGGTTAAATCGCTCCACTGGTCCATTTGCTCGCGGCGCCGGCGTAGCGGTAGTATTCAGGACATGTTTGATATTCAATCCACGCAGTACTCCTGAAATTGTTTGCTCGTAAAACAACTTCATCAATCGGAGATCACTCGTCGCGGAACACCAAAGTTTTCAATAATATTTTGCAAAAAGTTTATAACCGGTCTAATCTTCGTTGACTGGACGTCCCTCGTGAAAATAAATTTGGTGAATGCATCCACAATCACAATTAGGTAACTGTTTTTCCTTCTTTATTTAACAAATGGGCCAAGGTGGTCAACATGTAACGTGTCAAATTGTTGAGGACCTTTTTCAATTGGATGCAAATATCCAGGCTTGCATCCACCAGATTCCTTATTGTACAAACATGGAAGACATCACGAAATATACTTCTTTGTATACCTTCTCAAGCCACCAAACCAGTACGATTTTGATATGGTTGACAATGTTTTTTCCACAAACAAATGACCACATCCATAGTGAAAATGTAATAAACTTTGTCTTCTGACGGATTTAGGAACAACCCATTTCTTGCCCTGTGGAATTAACTTGTATAGGCGATTTTCTTCCAGGCAATATTGCTTATGAATCTCTTCTTCCTCCTTGTCTGAAGGTGTATTTTTTAAAACCCCCAACAAATACTTACACCTCTCATCAGTATTTTGTGCAGCTAACACCCAGTCTTCATGATTTATATTTACAATATTTACGTGACATTCTGTGGGGTTGCGACTTAGAGCATCTACATGGCTCATTTTCGTACCCTTTCGATACTCGACATCAAAAGTATATTCCTGTATGCTCAGCCACCACCTGGCTATTCTTGGGACTAAGTCTCTTTTACTTGGAGAGGCTCGAACGGCACTACAGTCAGTAACGGCCTTAAATTAGATTCCAATTAAGTAAATGCGAAATGCCTTTAGAGTATATACAACTGCAATTGTCTCCAACTCATAGGAGTGATATCATTGCTCTTCTTTGGTCGTGTGTTTGGAATAATACATAACAGGCTTCAGGGTGCTATTTGATTGTTCTTGCAAAAAAATTCCTCCTATGCCCCATTGGGAAGCATCTGAGTCTACTTCGGTCCGTAATTCTGGATCGTATATTGTTAGTACAGGTCTTGATACTAAAATTTCTTAAAGAGTGTTGAAAGATTTTTGTTGTTCAACATCCCAAGCAAATTTAGCATTTTTTCTAGTCAAGGAAGTTAGAGGCCTAGCGATTGTAGCAAAGTTCCTCACGTACTTCCTAAAATAGCTAGCAAGACCCAAGAATTGGCGAACAGAACGAACATCTGAAGGAACTGGAATTTTATCAACTGCCTCAGTTCTTCCTTTTCCTGGCTGCACACCTTCCTTGGAAACTTCGTGACGAAGATATTAAACTGTTTCTTTAAAAAAATGAGAATTTGACAAACGCAAAGTGAGACCATGAAGTGCTAATTCTCGAAACACCTCCCTGAGATTTGACAGTCCTGATTCAAAATCCTTGCTGGGCAGCAAAATATCATTCATGTACGCTATGGCCTTGCCATACCTCAGATTGCCTAAAACTTTATTGATGGTCCGCTGAAATATTGTGGGCGCATTACACAAGCCAAATGGGACTCGCAGGTATTCATAGTGCCCATCTGGGGTAATGAAAGCTGTTTTTGGAATGGAAGACTCTTCCATTTCAATGTGGTGGTAGCCACTAGCCAGATCCAAACAAGTGAAATATTGGCAACTCTTCAGACTCTCTAGAAAGTCATCCATGCGTGGCAGCGGAAATCGGTCTTTAACAGTTTTAGCGTTAAGCACCCGAAAGTCGACACACATACGTTGTTCTCCATTCTTTTTCTTAACCAACAAGATAGGGAGAATCTGACTCACGAATTATTTCATTTTGCAATAAGTCTTCTACAGTTTCTCTCACAACATTTCGTACATTGTGAGATAGACGGTATGGTCTATAGACGATAGGAGTATCGTCGTTAAGGTGTATAGACATTTTTAAGATATTTGTTTTCCCAATTTCGGATTTATTTTTTGAAAAACAGACACGATAGTCATTAATTAGATTTAGCAAAAGTTGTACTTGGTTAACAGTTAGATTTTCGTTACAAGAAATATCTCTAATTTCAAAGTAATCACCATTTTCACTTATTTTTAAAACTTGTACTACATTGTCAAACGGTTTTTCTTCAAAACATATTACGGATCTAGCTATTATTTCATTTTCACTCACCATAAGCTCTTGATCCGATAGATTCACCATAGAGAGAACCCATCAGCAGAGTTTGTAATGCAGTCCTCCACACGATGTTCTTTCCCAGGGAACATTCGTAGTCCCCCTTGAACAAAAAACATCC
>JAEQML010050543.1:0-47776 GCA_016904865.1 Pissodes strobi | reverse complement strand
ACAGGGTGATAATTAGTTAGTAGCTTTATGAATTATTATATTTGACACGTTCCCTCGCCCTCTAAAACGTTGTCCCCAACGTTTGCACGACCTCTATCGTTTAAAAAAGAAAGACCTCAATTCGAAAAAACTTGCCGCATAATACTATGTGATATTACAATTTATAGAACCTAAAAAAATATCCATCAGGGGTCTTGTTACTTTCTGGATCCAGGCTGATCCTTAGTAACTCCCTCTAGCCTCCACTGCAGTCTATATGTCTTAGTATTAACATACCACTAAACTGTTTGAGGGTATCGCAAGTGAGAGCCTGCTGGAGAGACTAGTCTGGACATCCACTGGTTTTTGATACATGCAAAAAAAGAAACATATTTTTATAAATTGTCTTTGAAATTTTATACTTAACTCTAATTCTAGATTAATAGAGAACAAGTAGAGTGTATAATTCCCCACTTAGTATTTTGCATATTTGAAATATCTATACTTTACCGTTGACTGTCAAATAGGCGCCTATTCGACAATCAACGCTTGTTTGCATAATTGCTATAGTTACAGCTAACAGGGAATGCGTCCATCCCCCGCTAGTTGAACTTTGCTTTCTAATTATAAACAATTTTAATTCTAGAGTTACTAGGGAGATAGTTTATAGCACTTCTTTCTATAATTATTTACATTACTTAATTCAAATAAGTCGATCCTGTTTTGGATATTACCCAACTCTATTTACCATATCTATTACATGGAAAATTATCGGGCTTATTTATGTATACAGATGGGCTTGTTTTCCCATATTAAATTTAACTATATTACCCATATTGTAGATAATTCCATAATTGTAAAGAAAAAATTTGATTAATTATGTCTTATTAAATTATTTTGTACATCTAACATTATATTACTTAAGTACGGTCCTTTTTATGAGACTAATATTTATAGCTGTATTTTATGTCTCTTATTATACAATTCTAGCCACAGTTAGACTTGTTTACTTATGTAAAAATATGCTGATTTTTTATAGTCTCTTAATCGACTCATTTATGTTTGCTGACCATATTTATATTTAAAAATGTTTATCTACACACAATTTACCGATTTTAGTTCCATGAAATATCGTACAGTCAATTAGTCTAATATGTAACATTAATAAATAAAAGGTATCTTATACTTTACGCTACAATATTTTCTTTTTTCTGGCTTGTCCCTCACTTCTTGGTGGCTAGATGGCGCCCTTTGAAAACTGCTGAGAAAGTATCCATCTTTGCTTCGTGTCCCTTGTTGAGTATCGATATGTCTGCCCCATCTCTACATGAACGAGTATTCGCCCAGAAGTTCTGGTGCTTTCTTCGTTTTTTTTTCTCTTCGACTGGTACCCCTGTCCATTCGTCGACCTCGAACTGTTTGACCTCTGGGAAAAATGCTGTTGTGTCAATTCGTCATTTATTTCTACGGTAGCGTTTTGCGTTGTGTAGATCCTAGATCAAATAAATTAGCATTAAAATTTGTTACATTGATATAATGACGAAGATTTGTGTTAGATTTTGCACCGGTTTTATGTTTCTGCCGAATGCAGTTTTTGCAATGTGACCAGGGATTTGCCTATGAAGTTTGAATCTTGGCAGGTGCTTTGTAGCGAAAAGGTAAGTGTTGTATTACCATTATTTTTGGCCTCTTTGGAAATAGGAATAAATGCTAGAGCATATAAAATCTCTGAGCCAAGGGTGTTTGATGCATGAGTTTGAATTTCTTGGAAACATTTCGCGTGACTGAGTTTGAGGTTAGAAAGGTGTGGTCAGAGTAAATGACCTTTTTGGCCATGTATTCCATGTGGGGTTGAATATTGACAAGAAAAATTTATCAATGTTATATATTCCAGCTGTTTATTAGATATCTACTTCGGTATTTACTGCTACTGATTTTTCTTTCATATACTTCAGTCTTTTATTATTATCTCCATCTTCTAGGCATTTGACTTTGAAGGACGTGGAAGCATCTGCGTTGTCTTGCCCTGGGAAGTTGTACGTGGATGGTATGGATCCTTCGGACGCTATCGTGTGGTGATATTTCTACCTCTGGATTTACACTAGTTTGTAGCTAATGTAACAGAATCTTATGGATAAGTTTGGTAAGTTCTACTATTATACTATCTTATACATTAGTTTTGCCTTTTTTATCTATCCCTTCTTTCCGTAAATATATATATATTTATACATTGTTTATTGTTATATACTGCGGACTGTTATATAATGAAAATGACAGATAGGCGAAGAAACTCTTTATTGACCTAGAGTAAGGAGTGGTGCAGCTTAGCGGCGTTTATTCAATTGTTATTCTATATTTTACTGAAATTGGTAGTTGGATCTTGGAAAGCAAAGTTTTATAAAAATGTCATTTATTCCCTTCCAAATTGTAGGCGATATGTGTTAGTTCTCGTTTGAAAAGCAAGTAATTATGGGATGATTAATTATTTCTCTTTTAGGTTATCGAATCATGAAAATAGAGATATTAAGAATTCCTGGAGCAGAATGGCTTAGTTATGGACTACTGATGTGTCCTTTATTCTGTACCGGTTCCATGTAATGACTTTTGTAGCTTATGCTGGATCCTTGAATATGCCTTTCGGTAAGTAGTATATTTTATTGAGCTTTATTCCTGTACTACCTACTTGTCTTTTGATTATTTTCAGTTGCACTATGTTATTGGTCCTGCTGCTGCTGTCTTTATGATTTATATCACACTGCATATACCTCACAAAGTTTTGCTCTTTTCTCAGATTTTTTTTTTATCATATTTTTCTTAAGCATTTTCCTGTTTTTTAAGGTCTGGATTCTTGAAGAACTTGGATACTTTTGTCGTAACCTCCAACTGGATAGACCTTTTATTGGTTCTTGAACACTCGAATGACCTCTGACCTCCGTGGGCATCCGTACCTTCTGAGATGATTGAACCAAATTCGCAAGGATCTGGTAAATTGGTAAATTGATATTTAATTCTTTCTGATATATACATTGTTTCTCTATACGCCTATATCTATTTTAATTTATTTATACTATATTCCCATATCTTAGGTTTACTTATTCTTTACTTAATCTGTACTTTATTCTATCTCTTCCGTATTTACTACTTTCTTATATATTTATGTTTTATTTTTAAACTCGTATTATATACCTATCTTTATATATTTCCTCAATTGTTTCAACTTCTATATGCTTCTCGAAAACTTTCCTTTAATTATTTCACCTTAGGTATGCAACTTTTCATACTTTATGTGAACACTTTATTCTATGTATTTTCATGCTTACGCTTACATGACTAGTTATTTCATTATTTCCTTATCTATCACGAGGCAGTGATAAGTTAATCTATCTATGTCTCTATGCTTCTCTATCTATGCTTCATATGTGACTAGCTTTATGTACAAAATATAGGACATTATATTATTATTTATATAACCATGTATGCTCTTTTTTTAAACACATTGTATAACCATGTTTTGCTTAAACATTTCTCCATTATTTCACCTTATGTATGCTTTACATACACAACTTTTGCTTATATATTGCCTCACTATGTATGCTTCTTCTTAAAACATCTTCTATATTTTTTCTCACTTTACATAAACAACTTTTCAACTTGTGTACGCCTCTTCTATATTCTTCATGCTTTACATAAACATTTCTTTCTTATGTAACCATTTTATCTGAGCTTCTGCGGTACCAAAATTTTTGCTAACATCCTCACTGTCAGTATAGCTATTTCAGTCCGTATGCTCCAATTTCCAATGCCTAAATTAAGATAAACTTTCGTTGTAGTCTTATTTAGGCCGGAGAACACTTTACTTTGTACTTCATCCCTGTATACATAGTTTTTCTCTCCTGTATATATTCTTAATACACAGTTTCAATGGCATCTCAGTTTTTTTCTGTCAACTGGTTCATTTATTTCTGTTTTACTACTTATATCTTCTCATCCGCCTTAACTTTTTATTTTGCTTACTAGTTTACTAGCTATAATATTACTTATTCTAGTTTCCTTTATGTATTATATTCTATATATTATATTCTATATATTGTCCATTTTTTATATATACAGTTTCTTTACCTCCTAAATTTCTTATATATAATTTTCTATGCTTACTTGGGTTTTATATTACATTTGGGGTTCTTCCCCCCCCTAATAGAGCTAGTAACCTGTTTTCGAAGTCGTTGGTTACCCTGTCCGTTTCCTGTATATATAATTGTGTAGATGTTATGTTGCCTGTATCCTCTTCAACTTCACTGGTGCCTCCTTCCTCGACATCGTCGTTACAGATAGGAGTTGCCTCAGTCCATGGATCGTGATATGGTAACATTCTACTGACGTGAACAGTGTCTGTCATCTTTTTCCTTCCACCAATTTTTTCTACTTCATAGTTTACTTCTCCCATTTTTCGTACTATTTTGTACGGCCCAAACCACCTTAATAATAATTTCTCACTACGTCCTACTTTTCTTATAGGGATAAATATTTTTACTTTGTCTCCTTCTTGAAATTTCAATTCTCTATGTCTGTCGTCGAATCTTACTTTGTCTTTCCCTTGACTTTTCTTTATATTTTCTACTGCTATTGCCCGTATTGCCAATGCCTTTTCTCTGATCTGTAATGAGTCTGTTTGTATTTCATTATCTGTTACCGCTGCCTCTACCGGTAAGGTGGGTTCCCTGGCGAATGTAAGCATAAATGGACTGAACTTTGTTGTGTCTTGTATTGCTGTATTGTAGGCAAACGTTATGAATGGTATATATGAGCACCAGTCTGTTTGTTGCGTATTACAATACATAGCCAGCATATCTGCAACAGTTTTGTTTAATCTTTCTGTTAATCCGTTACATTGGGGATGGTATGCTGTGGTGAATTGACTTCTTACCCCCATAATGTTTCCTATCTCACGTACCAATTCTGATTGAAACGTTTTTCCCCTATCGCTTAATAACGTTCTTGGTATACCATGTATTAGAAACACTTTTTCTAACAAAAACTTAGCTACTGGGCCGGCTTTTCCATTAGGTAGTGCGGCTGTGATGGCGTATCTTGAAGCATAATCGGTTGCTACTACTATCATAGTCTTCCCCTGGTTGCTTCTTCGAAATGGACATAGTAAGTCAATTCCTAGTTTATCAAATATTAGGCCTACTTGGATAGGTTGCAACAAGCCTGGCTTTTTTTTATATTGCTGCCCTTTCCTTGCCTGGCAGTCTGGACATCCTTTTATGTACTTCTCAATGTCTTTAAGCATTCCGGTCCAGAAAAATCTGTTTTTTATTTTGTCTAGTGTTTTTGTAAGTCCTAAATGGCCGCAAGTGGGCGAGGCGTGTAGCTCCCACATTATTTCTTCCCTCATGCCTTTGGGTACTACCAGGAGGTTTTGTAGGCCTTTTGGACTAGAGTTTACTTTGTATAGAGTGTTATTTGTTATTCTAAAGTTTTTTGATCTGCGTCTGAATGCTATATTTATATCAGGGTCGTCTGGGCTTAGTATGGCTTGTTTCAGTTGTCTTATTTCTGGATCTTTTTCCTGTAAATCGTTTATTTCTTCCGTTTTAAGGGCGAATGTTGGTAGTTCGTCCAGATCCCTTTCGTTTTGTTGTTCTGCCGGGAATACTGGATTTCGAGACATACAATCGGCATCTTTGTGTGCTTTGCCGTTCTTGTATTCTACCGTGTAGTCGTATTCTGCCAGTTTTAGTGCCCACCTGGCTAATCGTCGATTGCTCTCCTTTATTGTGTGCATCCAACATAGTGCATGGTGGTCAGAGACAATTTTTATTGGTTGTCCATATATCAGATGCCTTAAGTATCCTATTGACCAAACCACACCTAATAACTCTAGCTCACTTATAGAATAATTTTTCTCGCAATTTGATAAACTTCGGCTTATGTAAGCCACTGGATGTGCCGTTTTGGTTTCATCTTCTTGCAGTAGAATGGCCCCAATTCCGTTTGTTGATGCGTCAGTTCGTAGGATCGTTCCTTTTTCTGGATTAAAGTGATGTAGTACTGGAGCCGATATAAGTTTATCTTTTAAGTTTTGGAATGCTTCCTCTTGCTGTGTTCCCCATATGAATTTTGTTGCCTTTCTTGTTAACTCGTGTAGAGGGCGTGCGATTGTAGAAAAATTTTGTATAAATTTTCTGTAGAAATTACATAATCCTAAGAAGCTTTGCACGTCCTTAACTTTTTTGGGTTTTGGGAAGTTTTTAACACAGATTATTTTGTCATCATCTGGGAGAATGCCCTCCTCGCTAACTTTAAATCCCAGAATTCGTATTTGTTTTTTTGAGGTACTCACACTTTTTTGGTTTCAATGTTAGGTTGGCTTGTCGCAACCGTTCAAACACTTTTCTGAGTTTTTCTATATGTTCTTCTACTGTGCGTGAAAAAATAATAATGTCATCTAGATAAATTAACACTTCCTTCCATTTCATGTCCCAAAATACCTTATCTGCCAGTTCTTGGAACGTGGCCGGAGCGTTGCATAAACCAAAACTTAGTACATTGAATTCATATGAGCCGTGCCCTTGTGCCACAAATGCCGTGTATTGTTTAGATTCCTCTTCTATTGGGACTTGCCAATATCCTGAGAACATATCCAGGGTGCTGAAGTATTTCGCATCTCCTAAATATGTTAGAATATCATCTATTTGCGGTAGAGGCCAGTTTGATTTCTTTGTACATTGATTAATTTTCCTATAATCGCAACAGAACCTTGTTTTTCCATCCTTTTTCTTGACTAATACTACAGGGCTCGCCCAGGGGGAATGGCATGGTCGTATGACGTCGCTTTCTAGCATTTCGTTTATCTGTTCATCAATGATTTTTCTTTCTTTTTGCGACACACGGTATGGTCGGCTTTTTATTGGCTTCGCGTCTCCAATGTCTATGATGTGTTTTGTTATGTTAGTTCTACCCATGTATTTTGCTGTTTTTGCGAATACGTCATTATATTCTGACAATAGGTCTTCTAAGGCCTTTTTTGTCTGTCTATGTGAAATGTTTTGTAAGTTATGATCTTTTAAGGTTACCATTTCATCATTTTGCGGGATTTCCTTAAGGTTTAAACTTAACGTAGGCTCAATGTACGGTTCTGTTTCTTCCAAGTAGGCGATTGTTGATTCTCTATAAAGTTTGATTGGTTCTCTTGCGCTTCCACGTACCTTTAGAAATAGTTTTTCAAAATTAGTGCATATTTGTGATTGTATTGTCAGTTTTTTAGAGGCTAGCCAGTCTGAGTTGTATCTGCAACTCCAGACTGTTACATCTTCTTCTTCTATTTTCCCCATTAATTTTATTTCTAAAGTTTTTTCCGTATCTTTCTCTATAACGTAATCTCTTGCTAACCCTAATTTGTAACTTCTGGCTTCCTTTTCTATATCTATATTTAAAATGGGCTTAGGGTCCTCTGCGACATACTCGTTTTTCAATCCTGGATTGCATATTATAACTTTTATCTGGCCTTTTTTAAAAATATCATAGATCATTTTCTTTAACATCTCCCACTCTATGGAGTTCATTCTCCATCCCCTCCGTGTGATTGCTAGAGTATTTATACGTTTCTGATATAGTTGGTTATATAGTGAGCAAATACTGTCATATACTTTCTCAAGTTCTGGTTTTTCTTTATATACATTTTTTATGTGTAGAAAGAATGCCGTTTTATCCTCATTTTTTATCATTGTTGTTCTGCCTACTTTGGCTTTCGGCCTATTTTTTATCCTTGGGAATATTTTATTAATTTGTTTGCGTACTTTTCTGTGTGTTGTAAAGGTTGCTGTTACGCCAAATGCTAGGGCTATATTTTTAGGCAGATTATATATATCCTGTTCCTTTTCTCTTATTATTTGTTCTATTTTCTTGTGTGTTATCAATTCATTTGCAATCATGAATGCTTGGAATTTCTTTTTGTCCTTATTATATCTGTCTGTAATATTATTTGCATGTTTATATTGTTGTTGTGATTTTTTAACCCTGTTTGTTTGTGCCACTATGCCAGATATTGGGTAGTTTCTCTTTGTTTCTTGATTGAGGGGAATTTGGATTTGTTTATTTAAAATTAGGACTTTTTTGTGTATATCTATTACTGCTCGGTGTTTTATTAAGAAATCCATTCCTAATATGACCAGATATGGAGCTATTGATATTATTTTTGCCTTTATATTATCTCTAAATATCTGGCTACCTTCTATTCGTATTGGTGTGTTTATTTCCCCTAGTACTGGGATTTTATGCCCTCCTGCTGTTATTAACATAGTATTGCTATGTTTATGAGGCATATTTGGTGCCCATTTTTTCTGGATTATGTTATGTTGTGAACCTGTGTCCACGATTGCTTGTAATGATCTATTATTTATGCAGATCGTTATGCTCAATATGCCAGCAGGCATGTCTCCCCTTGTCAAGGTGGCCGGGGTTTCTCCTACTTTTGCCACCTGGACCCGTTTGGGTATCTGTGCTGGGTTTTACATGTTGCCGCAAAATGTCCCGCTTTTCCGCAAGCGTAGCAAACCGGGTTGTTGTTTGCGTTTCTGTTCCCATTTTGATGGTAAGTTTGTTGTGTTAGTTTACGTTGGTTGTGCTGATTTCCTTGATATTGCTCTTGTGGTCTTATATTAGTTTGATAGCGATTGAATGATGGTCTAAATGTGTTTTGCTGTTGATAAGACGGTTGTCTGTATGTGTTTTGTACAAATGGCGGCCTTGGTGTAGTTCGCCGCTGGAAAAATGTTGGTCTATATGTATTTTGTTGCTGCACCAATGGCGGTGCATATGTTTTGGACCGTATCTCATTATACTGGGTTTTTCTGGGAGCTTTGTCTATTGTCCTGGCAATTTCTTTCAGTTCTTCTAATGTTCCCGGAGGGTGGTTTGGAATACTTGTTAGCCAGTAATAGTGGTATTTATTTTCTTCTGTTAGGCCTTCATTAAATATGTTTGTAAATTCCTCCAAATCCATGTTTATCTTGTAGTCGTGGTATAGCACCCGTAGCTCGTACATATAGTTTACTACCGTTTCATTTTCTTTTTGTTTTCTCTGCTCTACTCGTTTCTTCAATGTTATTTCATAGCTTTTGTCCTAGAATTCTTTTTTAAAATCGTTGCATAACCCGTTCCAATCCTTATTGGGATTGTTTGTTGTATACTCGTAGAACCATAAGTTTGCCGCGCCATCGAGGAATGTCCCAAAATATGCTATTTTTAATGCTTCGTCCCAACCGTTTGCTATCGCGGTTCTCTCGTAGCCTCTTAGAAACTCGCTAGCTTTATTTTGGCACGGATTAAATGTTGGGGGATTAATGAACTGCGGAATTGTCGCTTTCTTTGCGTTTGCCATTGCGTCAAAGATTGTTGTATTCGCCATTTTGGCACTAATTTGTCTCACTGTTGGTTCTGGTGGGTTTTCGTCTTCAAATGTTTCCTCACTGTCCTCCACTTCCTCCTGGCTGGGTGTGTCTTCTTCTGTGGGGTTAATCTTTGTACTGTTTGTTGCTCCTGCAGCAAATGGTAGGAAGATAATCAGGGTGTTATCTACCTGGATTTCTCCTAGTTCTTCTAGGTTGAACGACGCTGTTGGGGATCTTTGCAAACTTCTTCTTGTAGGCTGAAATATTGATTTTTCTCCTATTGGTGTATCACTGGGTAGCCTGTTTCGCAGTGGGTATGTTTTTTTATCCATTTATTGTATTGTCTTACTGACCCATGTTATTTACTTATCCAACTGTATACCATATACTTATATATCTTTATCTTTTTCAGGTATGTAGTTTAGTACCTTCGCCAAACTAGCAGGTTTTTTGAACAGCAGTTTACCTGTGGACCCGCTGAGTTCAAGGTCTCAACTCTATTCTTGAGGTATCGTCGACGCCTTAGAGCCACTCTGCAACCAGGTGCTGACTAGCGGTCTTCAATGGCGTGACGCCCGCGTTATTTAAATTTGTATTATGTTAATAAAAATGTTGCTTTCTTGTTTGTTTTATTGGGTATATGTAATAGACTCTTTGACCAAATCTTATTTTAAACTAGCCCTGCGCGATGCTTATAGGCGCGTGATTTAAATTTTAAATTATAATTTTACTTGATTTTGACTTATCTCATTATTTAAGTGCTTTAAATATAAAAAATATCTCCGCCAATTTGTCAGGAAAATAATAAATTCAATTCAATAAAAACACCGTGTTTGACGTAAACCGGCTTGCTCCACCACGTGTCGCGAGTAATCGAGATGACAGTTCTTTTAACTTTTTCTTAATGCCTCCACCGGTCTGTCATCATACGTTTGAATCGCGATGCCACGCCCTATTCAGCGTGCAGGGGTGTAACTCTGATGGTAATACTGGATTCTTTACGTAAGGTGAGAAGCGAAGATAAAGAAAGCACTTAAAAACAATAAAGTATATTAGGTAAACTTAATGAGAAAAGATTAACAATGTATATTGGTCAAAGACCCAACGATAGAGTTTTTAACAGCGTTTACTGGTCAGAAACTTAATGAGACTAGCCTATACCCAATTATTAAGGTGCGCATGCTTTCTCGACTTGAGGTATGTTTGATGAATTGTTTATAGGTCTTTCTGGTCACTGCTTTGTAAATATAGTTTATCTTATGTTGCGTTGCGTTTTATTTAATGTTAAGGTATTTAAGAGCACTTGGACACTACACTTTGAACTACTTGACAGACTACTTAGAAACTTCACTCGAAGAACCTTGACAGACTCGACTTTTCTACTGTGGTTAATGAAACCCCTAGTCTTAGCAGTTGATGTGGCTAACCAAGAACTAAGTTTGGGGTAGGAAAAGGATTAGAACTTTAGCAATCATGTGACTAACCAAAGAGCGGATTGAACCAAAAGCAGTCATGTGACTAACTCTGGAGTTGGCTTGGGTGAGACCAAAAGTCTGACGAACTGAAGGTTTGCCAGTGTATTTATATTAGAGAAATTGCTGATCATTGCATGCTTAAGGTTCATAATCGCTCCCGTTGACTGCTCGCGTTGTTTATAGTTTGCTTTTAATGTTTATTAAATAATTTCAAGTTCAAACTTGGGACAGGGTGATAATTAGTTAGTAGCTTTATGAATTATTATATTTGACAATATGGCATGCTTTAGGGACTAACCAATGGTTATTTATCCTATCTCACCCTATAATTGGAAGTCTGACATGTGAATCCACAGGTTATATATCTGTTGACATTAATTTGGAAAAATTGGGAATACTTACCTTGCAACCCAAATGCAAATGCTATACCTTAAGTAGCTTGCTCATTTCAACATCTAACATGACAACCAATTATACTAATTACATTCCTCCAGTAGACATTACTACAGATAATTGTTGTACTGATTAACAAGGTTAGTAGCCAATGAGGATATGGAACCCATAAAGCTAACTAACTTAAATTTAAACGACTTGCGTCACGCTCAGGACCAACTGGAACAGTTCGACAAAGAACTCCAGAATCGACTTAATCAACCTATTTTCTCACGTGGATCAAAATGGTATAATATTCTATTCGGCATAATAGTAACCATACTTACAATATTTGGAATTTTATGGTGTTGCTGTCGGAAATGCAGATGGCCTCTTTTCCGAATTCTTAGAAGTTGTTCACAAAGATGTAGTTCCTTAGTTTGCATTAACAGTCATAATAATGTAACTAATAGTAGCATCGGCGAAATGTCAGAGGAACCTATCGTCTTAAGTCAACTTAGAAACGCAGAACTTACCTTAAGAAGAGCAGACATATCCACTAGACCTAGGATGCCAACTCCTAAGAATACAGCTCGTGGCATACCAGAACTTGAGTACGAGGAACCAATACAAGTTACCGAACCTAAATATTTATCATTGCGACGACCAGGAATTTCTGGAAAAACATTTGAGATGTAGTATTGTATACTCAGTCACTGTCTTACTCTTTAACTTATATTTGTAATTTTTAATTTTAGATATTTCTAATTTAATACTATTTTTGTGTAAACAAAAGACGATAATTCATTATATAACCAAATTTATTTAAAGAAAAAACATACATCATTATCAGGTTTCGGAAATCTTCTACTGAAGGCCCTCCAGAATGTCGTCGGGAATCGGCACAAAACGCCCCACCATAGGCGTCCACAGCTTTAATTGAATACGCCTTAAAGGTGACTGGAAGTGGCAATGTTCACATTACCTTGGGGAATAATCGCTCTCCAAAGGATTCACCTTTCTGGGGACCAACCCCGCTGCCACTTGCCTCAACTGCACCGGCGATAATCCCACATGATGAGCCTCGCCCCTGCACTGGCAACTATCGCAAATGAAAAAGATTTGACAAACAGTGTTCATTTTTGAATGCTGTATAATAATAAAATTAAAAATCAAAAATCTTGTATATATATATTTTTTTCTAATCACAACTATTAAAATTCTCGCTAAATTTGAAATGGACCGTAAAATTTCTTATCATAATTAAAGTGATATTTTAAGCTTCATATAGTTTCAATTAAAGAGCCAAATCAATTGACCTCCTATCCTATTTTCACAACTAAAGATTAGAAATTTTGTAGTCCATCTGTTTATACTTTTAAATTTTAAGACAGTAGTTATTATTTTATTGTTAGTGTTTTTCCAAGGATATTGTACCTTTAGTAAAACACTTAAAGGGGGGAGGATTGTTAGAGCCACCCTATATTTAATCTTAATACTTTGACGTATAACATCATACGATTAGATGTAATCATCATGACGCACTTGTATTCCATTATCAGTCCCTCTCTTTATTGTTAAATCCAGTTCTAACCCGAAATAACCGATTATATCTAAATATATCCAAACTAACTACGCACATAATTATCATGTTATCTCTAGCCAAGTTAGTTCCATATAAATAGCTCTGATTTATTTGCACAAACACACTCTAGCCTTAAGCCTACTCTTAAGTCAACCCTCTAGCCCAACCTAGCCTACAATCTAGTCTACACACTAGTCCATACTATAATCTCACTAGTAATCTCAGTTATTATCTTCATTTAAGTTGTAATTGTTTATTAATCGAATAAAAGTAAAGATTTTCCAAGTGTGAAGTTTAATTCCAACGACTCCAAGATATTTCACCAGGAGGTATCCAACAGATAGCTGAAATTTTATCTGGATTTGGAGAAACACCATTTTCATTAATGATGTGACCAAGATAGGCTGCTTCGTGTCTTAAGAATTCGCATTTGTCAGGTTGGAGTAATAGACGATTTGCTCGGAGTCTATCGAAAACATTTCTCAAGCGATTATTATGTTCTAGGGAACTACCAAAAATGACTACCTATGTCATCAAAATAAACGAAACATTGCGTACCTTGCAATCCTACTAGGGCTGCATTCATTATTCTTTGAAAAGTACTTGGAGCATTTTTAAGACCGAAAGGCATACGCAAGAATTCATAGTGGCCAGAAGGGGTCGAAAAGGCGGTTTTTGAAATGTCTTTCTCAGCCATTTTAATAATGTGGTGCAAACCAGAGGCTAAATCTAGAGTTGTGAAGTATTTTGAATGACCAAGATGGTCTAAGATATCTTCGATATTGGGTAGACCTTGGAATTCACCTGCAGTAATTTCATTGAGACGGCGTAAATCTACTACAATACGCCATTTTCTTTAACCAGATGCGTCCATTTTCTTCGGAACGATCCATAAAGGGCTATTATATGGAGAGATGGATTTTTGAATAATACCTTGATCTAACATTTTATTTATTTGTTTATCGATTTCCTTCTTATGAATTTCGGGCAAACGATATATTTTTGAAGCTACAGGAGTTGAATTAGTGACACTTATTTTGTGTTCTGAAATTGTAGTGTAAGTTAGTTGTAGAAAATATCATTGTACTCATTGCATAATTTTAAGAGGGAATGTTTTTCCTCGTTATTTAAGTGATTCGTTCTAAGATTTTCGCGCAGAACTTGTAATCTATTCTGACTCTGATTAGAGTTAGTATTGGTTAAGAATATAAACGATTCATTTTCTAGAAAAGGTTGTAGGTTTACCGTTATATTTTCGAGATTTAAGCCCTGAGTCGTGGTATTTAAAATAGTTGTAAGAGCTTTTCCAGACTCTTGCACTCGGACTAACGATTTTGCTAGATATACTCCATTCATAATTTCAATATCGGGACATAAACCTTCTTTTATCTCTGTATTTTTAACAGTTATTTGAATAATAGTTTCGGATCTAGGTTTAATATGAAAAGTATTATTTTGAACTTGCTGATAAATTTTTATCGAGTTCGGACATGTGCTGATAGATAAATCGAGTTTATCGAAATTTATTATAGCATTTTGATATGTAAAGAAATCGTTGCCTATTATGCCATCGAAAGGAATATCACTTTCTGCGTCTACGATATAAAATTTATTTTCTACTTCTTGGTTGTCTAAATTAAGTTTTAGCGAATAACTGCCTAAAGTATTAACGGGAGCATTTGCGCTTAATCCGTGTAAAATTTTTTTTGTTTCGTGAGAAACGTTAGAAACTTGTGCTGAATTACCGCTGTTATTATTATAATTATTCTTATTATTTCTTCTATAACATTCGTTAAATAAATGGCCAGGCTTTTTGCAGTAATTACGTAGTTTGTTATTTGTGTTTGGCCTATTTTGATTAGAGAAATTAGGGCGATTAGGTGGTTTGTAAAAATTATTTTGCATTATTATTATTCTAAGGTTTATGGAAACTTTTATTGTACTGTTGATGAGGTTCTGGAAAATTATTTACTTTAGTCATTTCGAGAGCTTTTTCCTCTTCGATGGCGAAGCTTAGAGCTTCGGCAAGAGTTTCAGGCCTTACACCTCTCAGAAACTTGAAATATCAGGTAAAGAATGATGTGCAAATCGAAGTTTAGCGCTTGCTTTTTCAACAGCGTCGCCGGTGCTACAATTAATCAAACGGGAAGTTATTTTATCAATGCGATTCGCCTCTATTTTGTTTGATATTGTTTAATTCTTCCATTTGGTGACCGTAATACTTTTTATCAGCATAAAGAGCATTTAATATCTCGCATAATTCATTCCATGTGTTTATTTTTTGCTACTCAATTGGGCCTTAGCATTTCCCGTAATAGCGTTTTAGTAATAGCGTACCCTAAGAGTACGGATTCTTGGCTCGAAAGAGCAAAACTAAAAGCCATTCTGCAATTTGAGATAAATTCTGGTAATTCAGCAGGGTTTCCATCAAATGTTTTATTTATAAAGGCAAATAGTTTGGAGTTCCGGATTCTCCAACCAAGCCATTAATATCAGAATTATCCATATTTAAATTATTAAATTCAACCCTCTTTAGATCGTCGGTAAAACGATATAAAAGATCGCAGGTAATAACCACAAAGCGATATAAAAAAGATCGCCGGTAATAACCCCAAAGCGATATAAAAAAAAGATTGTCGGCATTGATCGACAAACGATATAAAAAAAATAAATATAAGGTGCGTATATAAATAATAAAGTTCTAACGAAAAGGAGCGAAATTTAAGAGCTATAATACATTTTAGACACCACGCTGAGTTAAATATTCAGTATAATCAAGAATTATGTTGAGAAATATAAAGCTAAATAGATATGCACAAACTATGTTTAGGGATAGATAATTATAGATATATAATAGGATAATTAATTGATAAATGTATCTAAAAATTATTAGAATAATAGTTAAAGTTAAAGCTTAGTTAGAGGCTTATTAATTGATTAACCCTTTCACTCATGAATTTTTACCTTAACCCATTAGCGCCTGGAATAAAAAAAGTCCAATTTTTTAGTTAAAAATAGTATATTTTAAGGCAAAAGAGGTTAAATACACTCACAAAAACATTAAAAAATATATTTTGTTTTTAACTTTGAGTTTTGAGGGTGTTCCCATATGGCACCGCTAGGCGCTTTACAGGCAAAGTTAAATTTTTTTGTTTTTCTGTTTATAAGTAGATTTATGTTATTTCTTTTTCTAATTATTATTATGTTTTGTGTGGAAATCTTTAAAACACTCAATACAGAGTCCTACGTCACATTTGCAACACATAGTACGACCTCTGCTACTGCAATTATTTCCAGCACATCTTCTTTTGTTATCAGGAACCGGTATTACAAAATGACCGATAGTATCAAATCTTATCTGTTCATTCATTTTTGAGGCTCTACCAGTTGATTTTGGAAGATTTCTAAATTTTGTAAGGTATACCTAAAAATTTAGTTTGTTAATAAAATATAAATAAAAAATAATAAAAGAACAATACCTTCGCCAAATTTCTCCTAAATTCCAGCTGAGATATTGGACAACCTGACCCTTTAGAGAGCTGCCAAGCATTATGAATGGAAGCATCAAGACAGTAGGTAAATATTGGCCAATACCATTTTCTTCCTCTAATACCAACGCGGTAGCTAAAATTTAAAAGAACATAAGAAAGTTGTCCCCCCTAACCCAATAGTGCAAAAAACTTACTTTGCGATTCCCTCGTCCATCAAGTCAGTTCCACCCATGTTTTTATTATATTCCAATACAGCGTGTGGTCTTGTGATTGGAACCTTCTTTCTCTCTGAACGAGAAAACAGATCAACGTTCTGAATTGGCTGCACCCCATAGGATGTACTAGCTACGGTTACCACGCTGTTATCCTTCCATCGAATGTATTGGATTCCACTTTTTTTTTTCAAGGATGGTAGAATAACTTCCTCTATTTTGTTTATTCAAAATAGCTTTAGGAGTTAGTGGACATTCCCTAGGAATTCGATTCTCACGCATTGTTCCTGTGACGCCAATACCATTTTGTTTTAGAGTATAAAGAATATTTACTCCAGTAAAAAGGTTGTCTATAAAAATATTATACCAAAATGATTTGTTGATGGCTCTCAAATCGTCGAGCATCTGAGAAAGAGGAGCTGCACATTTTCCAAAATGCAACTCATAATCATTGTTTGCCCTTGGATTTTTGCCCTGATATATCTCAAAATTTACCAAATATCCTGACGGCTTATTTAGGCACCAAATTTTGTACCCAAATCTTATGGGTTTGCCACGGATGAACTGTTTACACCCGTGACGTCCATAATATCGAATCATTGATTCATCATATGACAAGTTTGGCGTGGGTACAAAGTATTCTAGAAATTTGTTTTTTAAATAATCTGTCAGTGGTCTAAGCTTGTACATTTTGTCATTTTGATCTACGGTCGTGTTATCAGCAAAATGGATAAAGCGACAAATTTGAAGAAATCTGTCCCTTCTCATTGCTTCATATACCATATCATTTCGCATATCTTTTGAAGATTCCCAATAATTTCGTTTCGAAGGAAGTTGGTTGTATCCACTTACTATTAAAATGGCTATAAAAACTCTTAACTCTTCCAGAGATACTTGTGGATCAGGACAATTACGAAAAAGTGCATAATTTGTTGTCTGCTGAGAAATGACCTGCAATAACTCATCAGTGAAAAAAAGTTCAAAGAGTTCGCAATAGGTCATATGTTTGTACGTATCGTAATTCTCTTCCGGAAAACCATGGTTAGTGAATAATAAGTCCCCGTTACAAAAGCTAGGATTACTTGGTACCTTTTCAATTTTCAATGTACTCTTGTAGGTTGTTTGAGCAGTATTTTCCAGAGTCAAGTTATCGTTGCTACTTACACCCGCCATATTTTGAAGGTGTAAATCACTGCCTAAATCATCCGCTATTTCGCCGATTCTCCTAGAGTTTGTAAAGCGAATTTCAGCTCCAGCAGTAAGCTGACGGGAACTCAAATTATCAGCGAAGCCTCCCTCGTCCTCATCAGCCGAATCCTCATCTGTTAGCACGTGGCTCTCTGGCGGCTCTATAAACACATCCGCAACTTCCGTATCCGAGTCTGATAGATAGGCAATGTCTAAAGCTTCTTGTAACGTAATTCCGCTGTAAAAAATAATTATTATCAACAAATTTTAATTTAGCAGCAAAGCGCCTAGCGGTTCCAGATGGGAACATAACAATTTTAGTCCATCTAAAACAAAAACCAATATAGTTTTCGTAAAAACAATATTGTCCCTACTTAGAACTATCTTTTAGTTGTACTAATAAACCATTATAATAAAATAAATCTAAACAGACAAAATTTGTTATACTTAGACAAACCTCGGGTTCGCCATTTTTGAAGAACTAAATTAGGCGGCGGAATCAAAAATGCTTAGCGTCGCACAAAATAAACAAACACAGTTGACCAGATCATAAACCAACTACAAGAAGTGTCGAGAGCAAACAAAAGCGAGCGAGGTTATCCCCACCACACGACTTTGAAACATGGTGCGTAGTGAGCCCATATCGCACCTTCGGTAAGACAAGGGCATAATTGCTTTTTTTCAAATTTTACAATACAGCACTTTAAAGTTTTTTTTTGCGTTTAATACCGTATTGCTTCAGTAATATTGCTTTCAGGTAGTTCTGCTTTGCATGAAAAATACCTTATGGTTTTTGGAATGAGGGCATGTTTTTGACAGGACGAAAATACCTTTCATTTTTTTTAAATATAGTAAAAAAGATAAAAAATGCACATTTATGCCCTTGTCGTACCAAAATGTAATTGCTTTTGTTATTATGACCGTAATCCAACCTTAATTTGTTCAGTTATTTGGAATCAAAATTACTTTCTTTTCTCAAAAACATTTTATTAGCAAAAAGTATTAACTTATATAAAACTAATAATATAACTAAAATTACATAATATATTTAATTTTCAAAGAGTTTTTAATTATGATAATACCCAGTCGCTGAAAGTTGCAATTAAAACAAGGCATTATAAAATGTTTCATAGAATTTTGGAACTATATTAGAAGCAATTAATTGACGGATATCTTCTTTTTTGCGGTTTTGAATTGGTAACTTCTCAGTGTACAGCATCTTTAATACAATCTCATCAATTTTTTTTTTATTACGGCTTGTTATAATATTTGCTTCTATCCAGGTGTCTGATTTGTAGCTATTTTTATGTTGATGTATTCCTAAGCCTTTAGTAAACTTTATTGCTTTCATATCTGTTAATTTAAAAATATTTCCATCAACATCTTTGTTAAGATTTAAAGAAGTTTCATCAGACAATAACTTCAGATTAAAGAAGGAGTCAAAGTTCATTTCTTTAACTATGAATTTATTGCCACTCTTTTTGGCGTTTTTGATGAGACTTATATATTCAGATGGTGAGTAGATAGGCCCTGCGTTCTTCGCACGTTTCACGCTTTTTTCGATAACTGAGTGAACTGAATCAGCTTTATTTTGGGTGTGACCCCTAATTAGAAACTTGTGTGTAATAGACTTTATAGGTAATGTATTGACAGCATAGTAATACATTCCAAATACAAACCTAAAATTTTAAAAAAAGTTATGTGAAATTTATTTATCAATATTTTTTTAAATATTGAAGACTTACTTATTTTTTTGCTGACCGCAACAGTTATCTGAATAAAGTATTATATCCATATCGGGTTGCTTGTCAGAAAGCTCCTTCAAAAACATGTAAAGGCACGTTCCTATTTCATTAGCTCCTCGCTTACCAAGACCCTCGTGCCAGAAGAAGCAAAATGTTTCATCATCATTGATATTGGAAACCTTAAAAATAATAAAAATAAAAATTATTTAGATTTAATAAAGTAGGTAAACACTCTCACCGTAAAATTATAACAATTGAGCTTGGATTTATAAAAAAAGGCTGAAGATTGGCCAATAGGACATGGTAAAACTGCCTGTAAGTCAAATATAGCTATTATACTGTGGTTATCGACGTTCTTGCAATTTTCTATGTCCTTTTGAAGTTCTAGTCGGCTCAGATTTTTTTCTTCTAAGTGTAACTCGTACTTAGCCGACAGTGGTTCTTTATCAACAGCATTTTTGTAAGCCTCACATTCGTCACATTGATCTTTACGGGGTACAAACAGACCTATGTTGAAATCATTATTGAAAATGCGATGATAAGCGTCATAATTTACAGCCTCTTTGCCAGCTGCTTGCTGGAGATTTTTATAGCTGCGATGCAGCTCCGCTACTGTCAGACTACCATCTATAAACTCTCGGCTTGTATTACTTCTTAAGTAATGACTTTCAACTCGCGGAATCGAGTTTATATGATCATGGACCGATTGTATGACTTCATCACTTAGTTTACATTGTTTACCGTGCTTTCCACGGTTATCGACAGGAGTCATAATATACAACTCATTATCAGTTATTTTATCAGTTACGTTCCGTAGAGTTTTTTCACCAATACTCAAAGTGTTTAGCAAAAAAATCTTACAGACTCTGACTTCATGTCCATGTATCATAAAGTAGTAAGATGAGTTTGGTTTTCTAGGTGGTTTATTACAGGTACTGTTAGGTCTAATCGTGATTCGTCTGGTCGCAGGTTGTATTTTTTTAACACAAGATGCCAGAAAGTCTCTTTGTCTTTGATGTGTTCCTAATTCCCAGTACTTCTTAAAAATTGTATTTCTCATTTCAACTGAAATTTTAGTGGAGCACGAAAGTCGGCATGTATCTTTGCAAGGAGGACGAATTAATTTTGCTTGAACAGTCTTGCCCCTTTTTGTAACATACTCTTGGCCACTGTTTTTTAAACGCTTTGATATATTTTGTTTCCATTCGTGTTTATTTTTTTGTCGTTTCCTAGACTTCCTTTCAGTAGATTCTGGCGCAACATGATTTTCGTTTACGCTCAATGTTTGTCCTGGTTCTATAATATTATCGCTATGTGCATTAGCACTATCCTCTAAGACAGCCACATTTGTCGCAGACCTAGAAGAGCTGCTATTTGAGCTTGATGAGCTCTGGTCGGAACTTGATGAGCTGCTGTCGGAACTCGAAGTACTTGAGGAACTAGAGGAAGAGCCGCGACGAGTAGAAGGTCTAGTTTTATATACAGGTATTGGCTTTTTTGCACGACGTGGTAGCTTATACTCTGATCCTTCCGACGGTAAAAAGTCTCCATTATTTGAGGAACCAGAAATATTGCTCTCAATTATTTTAGGATTCTGGATTTCGAAGCCTACAAGAATTATGAAAAAAATACGTATGACAATAATGGACT
Source organism: Pissodes strobi (assembly GCA_016904865.1). Lineage (NCBI taxonomy): Eukaryota > Metazoa > Arthropoda > Insecta > Coleoptera > Curculionidae > Pissodes > Pissodes strobi. The sequence continues at coordinate 26,684 of JAEQML010050543.1, read as the reverse complement.
AACAATCAAAAGTTTCGTTACTTTAAATTCGTACCTAAAGTTGTATTTATCATAGGAATAATATCAATTGCTTCTGGAACGTTATTATCTTTTACCAACTGTACTAACTTAGGATCCCTGCTTTCTAAATCTAAAAAAAAATCAATATAAGTAATAAAAGATAATTCAATGTAGATTTTCATTTATAGGTTAAAAAAATAAATATATAAGATAATATTTATAGCATTAATCAACATTCCAGTTATTTTCTATTCATACCTGATGTTTCGTTTAATGTAGACGCCGGTGTCTTTAATTCTTCGAAAATGCTGCTCTCAGATCTTGGATTCTGATTTTCATTTTCATTTTTGTTTAACCATGTTTCGACCTTGGCTTTGGAAGAAGAATCTTAAAATAAATAGTAAAATTGAGTAAAAAATATAGTTTTATTTTAATAGGAATAATTTGAAGATAAAGTATACCCATTAATAATGAATTATTGTCTGAATACATAGATGCGTCATGGGACTCGATCTTTTTCAAACAGGAAATTCCTGAGTTGTCCTTATTTGGAGGTTGCCTACTGTTTTTTTCTTCATCAAGCATCATCAAAATTTTCTTACTTCGCGAGCCCATTTTGTTCTGAAAATTTAAGAAATGCCGAAAAAACATAAATGCAAAATCATAAATGTGATCTCGAAAACGCTGGCTTTGGTTTTTTTATACTCGTACGGAATAAAAATGATATTTTTACAAAAAAAAAATTTCATTGCAGTTAGTTTGGTGAAATGGTTTAAAAATAGTTATAAAAAGAATTATTTCTTCTCGTTGCGCCAGCAGATTTCTACTCCTTTTAGTATTAAGTGTTCATACAGATTTTTTTTTTGGAAAGTCAGGTATCTCGTCCGTATAAATACGAAAAAACTTAAAACCAAAAAGCCACAATTATTTTAATATCTTCTTCATAAAAAAACCCCTTGGAATAAGAAAGCCATAATTGTTTATGAGGCTATTAAAATTTAAACGAAATTGGTACGACAAAGCCGTAAGTATTTTTATGACAACTTTATGAAACAAGTATTAGAATAAAAAAGTCATAATTGTAGTTAAGACTACAAAATTGAAAATATATTAGAAGTACAAAGTCACAACTATTTGAACGTCTTTGTTCGTCCTAATATATGCTCATAAAATAGCCATAATTGTAGTAAATGAGACTTTGTCTCTCCAGAAACAAAAAGCAAAACAGGCCATATTTACCTTTACGACTTTAACGCTCCAGCACACAATCACTTCACTCGCGGGTGACGCGGCAACTGACCAAAAAGATTTTGTCGCGCCAAGGCGCATAAAAAAATGGACCAATCAGACAAAGGCACTGCTTCCCTCTGGCGTTATATTAATGAACTCAACAGGTGCCTTTGTTCCTCCAAGTGAAGGTGAGTTTTTGAAGCATTTTGGCATATATAACCCAATTTTCGAATTTTTGACAATTGTGCCCTTGTCTTACCGAAGGTGCGATATGGTGACGCTAGGCGTTAATGGGTGAAGAATTAAAAATCTGTTGTTTTGAAAAGTTATTAATTTATTTTTTTGATGATTTTTAATAGCGTTTTTACAGCTATCAGTCAACCCATTTATGGGTTATGGGTTGTCCTTATATGAGGACACTGTGAATAATGATGCGCTGACATCGAAAGAAATAAAAAATTTCTTGTACTCATATAAGTTTATTATTAGTAAAAGTAATGGAGGTAAATTCAACAACATATCATATATCAAACATATCTAACAAAAATGAACTTATAAAAGAAAATTATGAACTTATACAGTGTGATAACCAAAAAAACAATTTTTTTTCTTATCTAGGCATAAATGAATTTTACATTTGCAGCAGCTAAACTTGGACTTCCCCTTACATCTTGGTTTCTTACATCTCATGAAATTTTCTGTTGTTACAGGCAGGTGTCCCACATCATCTAGCCGAACTTCTTTTTCTGGTCGCACTTCAATTCTGGACCTTTTTGGTACAGGAGATCCTTCTGCAGACGGACGACCTCTTTTTCTTTTGTTGTTGTCAACTAAAATCAAGGTTTCAGCAATATAAGCCCGAAAATGAAGCAGAGCCAAAATTTCTTTTTTTGGTAATCCGAGGTCCGTAGCGATTTTTCTGTATTCTATCCATGCGTTTACACAGGCTAAATCAATGTGTAAACATTCTTAGTGTCCATTTACGAGAACGTATAAAAGTTCTGTGTACGGAAATTAAAAAGTCTAACTTATCTACACCTCCCATATGGGTATTGTAGTCTGCTACTACTTCTGGTCTTTCAACTTCTATATATATTTTTTCGTTTTTATTCCACCTTTGGCAAGAACTACGATTTCCAATACCCATATAGTTTGACGCCATCACAACTGGTTTGTTATCATACCATTTTGTAATTATTACCTCCTTATCTTCACTTATAAGTTCTTCGCAGCTTCCACGACCACGTTTTTTCATCTCTCTGTCGCTCGAAAATGGAGGAGTTTTGAAACGATTTTTTTCGGGCAGTGCCTGACGCATATATTTGTTGATTTCGAAGGTATTGTAAAAGGTTGTAATTGGAAAAATAATTATCAAAATAAAGCCTGCAATTATTTCTATTTATTCTTTCACTTAGTTTTACAACTACAGCGGCCCCTTGTCCAAATACTTTCAAATGGTGATTATCCAGCTCTGTTTTAGCACCTTGGTAAATAATAAAATCAAACATCTGGCTAATACTTTCACAGAGGGCAAATATTTGTACACCCCAAGGTTGTGGTTTGTTTTTTATATACTGCTTTACGTTTAGTAGACCCCTAAATGGAATCATCTGTTCATCGACACTTAGGTGCCCTTCTATAGGTAGAGAAAGTAGTCGGGCTCTTATGGTATCATAAAGCGGCCTAACTTTATAAAAACAATCATTACCATCGTCGGTTTCCTGTGTGTTGACAAAATGCAAATTTGTTCTTAGTTTATAAAATCGATTGATGGGCATGCTTTCGTAAACCAGGGAAATGCCAATTTTTGGTTCCCAATACCATTTTATTCGTGGATAGTGAAGATTACCCATAAGAACATGAATTCCGACAAATGTTTTCATTTCCTCAATGTTGGTTGGGGGAAAAACGTTCGATTTTTGTGCGGCGTACAAGTTTGTATATTCGACCATACGAACATAATGATCATTTGTAAAATACTTAGAAAAAAACACAAAGGGACTCTCCAACTCTACAGTATAAGGTCTTTCCTCTTCGTGATGTAAAAATTTTGGTGTGATATAAGTAAGCTCTTTTCGCCAGTTGACTTCTGCTTTTGCAGTTAGTTCATTAATTTTCATAAAATCATTGATATCGATAGGAATCTCATTATTTGCAGAAGTACCGGGACTAAGACCTCTATGTTCTTGATGCAAATCGACCCCATCCGCATCAGAATTGTTATCACTATCTATGTCATGGCTAACTGGATGTTCTGTAAAGAATTCCTAGATGTATTTTTTTATTTTTTATCACAAACAGAAGAAAAACTTACCTATATCACTTTCAGGCTCCCACCCATCTTGGTCATCTGAGAGATATTCGATGTCTGATAAACCTTCATCAAGAAGACGAAGAAGCTCATCTTGGTTCAAACCACGGTTTCGACTCATCCTAATGACAAAAACACACAAAAAACTAATATCAGTTACTAAACAAAAACATATAAAAAAATATGTATTTGACGAAAATTTTGTGTTTGCTCACTTTGTCCTCATATGAGGACAATGAGTTTCAAACACTAAAAGCAAAACCAAACGTAAATACATATTACATCAAATATTGCTTACCTCTAGCTATATATCCCACTATACAAATCAATATATTTGACTTATTTGTTCAATAAACTTCGAATTTATTGCGCAATAACAAAGCACCTGCATCGACCTTCAACAATAAGTGTCGAATGCAAATCTTTATGAATTATTATATAGAATTTAAAATTACGACATGAAAGGGACACTCTAGTTAAGGTAATTCCAGGAGAGTTGCCCTACTTAAGAACAAAAATTAATAGTTAATCAAAAATAACTTTATTTATGCCGTACGTTACAAAAATCTCTTTGGCATACATATAGGAAACATATCTAACAACTAAAAAAATTAAAAAGAAACTCTTAAAATTGTATCAAGAAAAAAAGTGAAACTCTGTTTTTGGCCATCTCTCCCGACCATACGGGTGAGTTGCCCCTAGAATTTGGTACAGATGCCCCGCTTATAATTTATCATTTAAATTCGTTTTAACTTTTTTCGCACGTTTTTCTGCTCTGCCACAAAGACTACACATGCTTCCGTACAAAGAACATGTTTCGTGGTACCACTTTTTACATGATACGCACTCTAACCAGTCGACTATTTCTGTGGTGTTATAATAATTTTCGAAACATTCGACCCAATTTAAAGTTTTATTTTGTGAATCCTGCTCATTTCTTGACACCGTCTTATTTATTTTTGATAAAGGTTCTTCATCCGAGGATGCTCATTCTCCTGAGTACTTGGTCAGTTGCTTCTGATCTCTTGTCTTGTTTACATGATCGTTTTCTAAAATCTTCGCTATTTTTTTTCCTTTCGATGTCTGTTTAGTTAATACTGCTGCCGATTGCTTCTTTCTCTTTCTTTGAGGTGGCTGTATAACAGGAACGAAACTAATTTCGGAAAGGAATTTGCTTGGCGTTTCTTTTTCTACCATGCTGTTGGTTTCCGATGTTTCAATATTGGGATCTGGTTTTGTTGATGGTCCAGCGATTTCAATATCTTGGCTAGATGATGACGATGTTGATGGAATTTGTGTGTTTCTGTCATTCTGAGATGCATGCTCTGATGCTGACAGGTCCATAATTGCATAAAAGTGGTCGGGCACAGCACCTGGATTAAGCGGAAATATTCCGGTTGCCTTATATCCAGAGATGCCAGTTTCAACTGAAGTTGATTTAATCCACGCTTTCCCGATTATATCGCCTGCCTGCAATCTACCGAGTTTTCGCCCTGGATGATGGACAGTCTGCCTTGCTTCACGTTTGAGATTGTGTTTTAGCGACTTAAAAAAGCGCTATCTAATGGTTGTAGGGCCTGCGTTGTATGGCTGGGCAGGCAAATCAGTATAACATCATTTTCCTATGCAAATTGCAACATGTCTCAGCTGTTTTTATGGGATGCGTGGCCGTCTAAAATTAGAAAAGTTTTCCCTGGTGGCTTTCGTGGTACAAAGTGATCTTTGAGCCACTTAAAAAATAAATCGGATGAGATATAGGATGATTTCGGGTTCATAAAAATTTTAGAGCCCCATCGGCAAACTCTTTCTTTTCACGGACGCCCTTGAAAATTAAGACGGGCCCAAGGAATCTGCCATCAGCACTGCAACAAGCTATAATTGAAATGTTTTCGCCTCTTTCACTGGAGGTAATAGTATGAACGTATTTGCATCCTTTCGTTGCTATTACAGTACCTGCTTCATTATTAAGCTGAAATCCTGTTTCATGCATGTTAAATAAATTTTCGGGTTTATCGAAAAATCCAAATTCAGTGAAACATTCAGAAAGCAAGTCAAAAAACTTGTTGACCTCATCCCGGTTCATACCTTCGCTTCGCGCTAAAGACAGACCCTACGACTGTCTAACACTTAAGTTACCGTTTCTTCTTAAAAATCAATTTAACCGTTTCTCAGTATTAAAATTGTGACAAACTCCTAACTTTTCTACAAATTGATAAGCAAGCGTTCGCAGCGTTTCTCTGTCGGGCGCAAAACCAGCTTTTTCTAGCTTTTGAACATGTTTAACTAGTCTTTTCTCATTTTCTATGCCTAACACTCCTTGTGGTCCAAGAGGTAAATCAGGAACGATAACCGCTTCTTTTTTTTTGACGTAAAGTACGTGATGAAATAAGTACGTGCCGCTTCATTTCCTCCAATCTCTCGAGCATTTAATCTTCTAAGGGCTTCTAATAGGTTTTCGTGGCTCCACCGTCTCCTTGAGGGTGCACTGAATTTTCTTTTATACTTTGTCGGCATCGCTGCAACAAAAACACACTAATGTACGCATTTAAAATGTTATTCCATCTTGTTCAGAATACTCAGGTATTTTGCCTATGGTAGTTATACATATGTATAAAATAATGAGAGCAACTCGTTTTGGATCAGATTTTTTTTTATATTAGGTATACAGTAGCAAAATCCAAACAAAAAGAACAAAAAAATATGTTTTTCCTTATGATACAAATATGAGCCCGGGATAGATGCCTCGAGTCATCTCTACTTTCGTACGGGTTAGATGCCTCGGGGCATCAATCCTTTAATAACGGCATAGACGCCCCACCTCGCCATACGAATACGGAAATATTAATCGACGTTTTTCTAAAACATAACCTCTAATGAGCTACTATATTTGATATAAATACTGTTAGAAAACAAATTAATACTTCATTATACAATATAACAACAAACTAAGTGACTTATATATTGGAAACTGCTCAAAACCGTTTCCGAGATTGCACAATTAATTACTAGCTGGCACGTCAAGTGGTTCGTTCATAGATAACTAACAAATCGGAATACGTAGTGTCACGATATACGAATCAATGAAACGTGGGACATCTGTCCCGCTAGGGCAACTCTCCCGGAATTACCTTATGTAGTAAAATAATAAAAAGTGAATTGGGAAAAGGACGATGAAAGAGGGAATTTACAGTGCTTTTCTTCTTATCATCGTGAGGAGTCGTCTAAGGAGTTGAAACTTCGCCAAGCAGGAAGGTGGATTTGAATTGTCCTGTTGTCCTGTTCTTGTGACGACTATCCTGTCCACAGCGCCTGTTTGTTGGATGCCCTTTTGTCAATAAAGGGCTTGTTGAAGTTGATGGTGGTTTTTTATTAGACTAACACAACTTAATTTCAAAAGATGGAAGGATTGAGAGACAAACGTCTTAGAGTATGTCGTTAGAGAGTAGACTAGATTGGTCTAGAGTGTCGACTACGACGAGTGGGATAAATTGGGTCTGGATCTATGGAGATATGGAATTATAGGATTAAAGGAGGAAAAAGAAGAAATTGTTTATTGTTGCAAAACAGAGAGTGTGGCATTGTCAAGAATACTAATTGATTTGGATTTGAACTTTGAACTTTTAAATTGGTTTTTTATTTTATTGTATTGAGAAAAAATAAGAATTTGTTGCTCTGCATATGAGAATTTGCATTAAATGTTGATGAAAATAATTTTGATAATCTAAGTCATTTAAAGTACGGAAATACTAAAATACTTGTTCATTTATTTATTAAAATTGTTGATGCCTAAATTTATTACTTAACATTTAGTTGATATAGGTGGTAGTGCTACTCTGGTGAAAGTAGTTAGCATTTTTTTAGGTTTAGTTTATACATATTGTGTTTATCTGTCAACGTAATATTTAAAGTTTATATTCTTTTTTAAAAAGGACGCTCTGAAAAAGCAAAGAGCTGTTATAAAAGGCTCCATGACAAGAGTAAAAAATTTTATATTGGCTAATGAAAATGTAACTACTACCGATGTAAGTGAATATGAAGCTAGAGAAGTGTTTGCGGAAAAGGCTTTTCACGAGTATTGTAACATTCAGCAAAACATAGAGTCAATAGATGAGGAGGAAGGGTTAGATAGGGGTGAGGTTGAATCAAACTATTCATCTGTATTGTCCAAACTAAAATCTAAAATTAAACAAATGAATCAAGCAGACTTTGCAAATTTGCAGCAGTCTCATGCTCAGGTAGCGTCGGCTTCGGCTGGTGCTGGCTCACAGACGAGCGCAAGGTTGCCAAGTCTAAATATTCCACCTTTTTTGGGAAATATTGAAGACTGGCAAGCTTTTATAGACTTATTTTTGGCAGTAATCGATGGCCACTTACATTTAGATAATGTGCAAAAATTTCTTTACTTAAAGCGTTCATTAGCGGGTGAGGCATTGAATTTAATTAACAATTTACCATTGATAATTATAAGGAAGCTTTAGATTTACTTAAAAATAGATACGAAAATAAATTAGCGGTTATTAATTCACATCTAAAGGGTATGTTGGATACACCTGCCATCCCAAAAGATACAGAAAAACAACTGAGGGCATTTCTTACACATATTAGACAGCATGTTAATTCTTTAAAAGCACTTAAATTGCCTGTTAAAGAGTAGGACGTTTTAGTGGTTTTTCTGTTTGCGCAAAAGTTGGATTATTAGACACATAAAGCATACGAATTGGAAAAAAGTATATGGCGAAGGGTTTCAGGAGCGCAAACAGTGTTGCCAACTCTGGATGATTTTCTTATATTTTTAGAAAATCGTTGTGTATCATTAGAAAATACTGAAATTGAAAGGGTTGTGACAATTATGGTCAAGGAAATAGGAACAGGTTAGGAGATAAACATTTCAAAAATTCATTCTTGCTTCAACAAGATTCTTTACATTTGGAACAAAAAACAAAGTGTAATTTTTGTAATCGGGACAATCATAGCATTTATAAGTGTTATAAATTTATTAATCTGTCTTTAACAGATAAAAGACAGTTTGTTAAGGCTAATCGTTTATGTTATAACTGTTTGGGGAAAACCCACGGGGTGGTTCAATGTCAAATTAAACAGAGGTGTCAAACCTGTAAGAGAAAACACCATACACTGTTGCATGATGATATGCTAATTAAGGTTAATAAGGGTGGTCAACAAAATAGCGGGAAGAATGACCAATCAGACTATAAAGACAATAGTCCTCAGGTTAGTCATAATGCGGTTAATAGGGACTCTCATCATGGTCAGGGTAATACATTGTTGAGTACAGATCAAGATTTCATAGGCATATCTCACGGGGTAAGTTTGGGTATTTCAAAAGAGAAAGATGAAGATGAGCAAGCAATTATGTACTGCTCAAAAACTTCAAATTCTCTAGTTTTACTGGCTACAGCTAGGATAGATTTAATCTCTAAGGATGGGCATAGGGTACAAGCTAAAGCTTTGTTGGACTCTGGTTCACAAACCAGCTTTATCACAAAACAATTATTTAATAAATTTAAAAATGTTGAGAGTTATAAGGCATCGTTTAAAATTGGGGGGATTGGCAATAAAATAACTCAAGTAGACACAGTGGTTAAATTAACATTAGAAACGCAGGTCAATAGCTATCAATTAACCAGAAAATGCGCGGTGTTGGACAAAATAACTGGAAAGCTTCCTCATGTATCGGTGGACACTGATAAATTAAAAATCGCGAAAGATCTAAAATTGGCATCACTTTTCTAATTTCAACGGGCAGTGGCGTACTGCCACAAATTTATAAAGTAAGCATTTGGGCAAGTAAGTGTTGAAAAACTACAACAGGCTCATCAAACAATTATCAAATTAATTCAATTTGACACTTTTAAAAGGGAAATTGAACATTTCACATCAAACAGGAGTTCATATAATGTTCTTAAGGAGAATCATATAACCTGCTTAAATCCATTTCTTGACAAAGATGGCATTTTAAGAATGAACGGTCGTTTGGCTCAAGGAAATATGAGTTTTGATCAAAAGTTTCCAATTATTTTGCCTTCAAACCATTACGCAGTAAAATTAATAATTCGCTTTGAGCATCTGAAGCTTTTTCACGCTGGGGCTCAAGCAGTATTAGCTAATCTTAGGTTAAAATACTGGATATTTCATGGGTTGGTTAAAGTGAAGTCTGTATTAAATGAATGTATGATTTGTCATAGGTTGAAGGCTAAAAGCGCAACCCAAATGAAGGGTTCTCTTCCTGTTGACAGACTTTCTGTTGCGCGGCCATTTTTGAAGGTGGGGATTGACTTTGGGGGACCTTTGATAATTAAGCAATCTAGATTACGTAAAGCAGTTACAAGCAAAGCGTATTTTGCTTTATTTATATGCATGGTAACAAAAGCTATACACAGAGAGGTAGTGACTAGTCTAAGTACTGAAGCATTTATTCATACATTAAAAAGATTTATTGCACGTAGAGGTTGTCCAACTATTGTTTATAACGACAACGCAACTAATTTTCAGGAAGCCAACAATTCACTTAGAGAAGTATATTTATTCTTTAAAGATAATATCAACTTATCTAATATTCACAATTTGTTAATTGATAAAGAAATCGAGTGGCGCTTTATACCTCCACGTAGCCCACAGTGGGGTGGGTTATGGGAAGCCGGCATGAAATCCACTAAGTGTCATTTGCGAAGAATTGTGGGCAATATAATTTTGACATTTGAAGAGTTAACACCTGTATTAGCAGAAATAGAAGCAATTCTCAATTCAAGGCCGCTGTGCCCAGTGACATCAGATCCTTCTGATCTGGAGTGCTTAACTCCTTCTCATTTTTTAATAGGGGAACCATTAACTTCAATTCCTGAGAAGGATTTAACAAACATACCCGAAAAACGAATTAGTTTTTTTTTCAACTTTGTGTAAAAATTAAACAACATTTTTGGAAGCGTTGGTCAATTGAGTATCTAACGAGACTTCAAAGTAGACCAAAGTGGAATAGGTCAGTAAAAAGCTTTGACGAAAATACAATGGTATTGTTGAAAGAAGACAATATTCCTCCTCTAAGGTGGCCTTTAGGTCGCATTATAAAGGTTATGCCAGGCTCAGATGGAAAGGTAAGGGTAGTTCAAATTAAAACAAAGGATGGTGTGTTTACAAGGTCAATTACTAAATTGAGTCCTTTACCGTTTGACCAAAATTAATGAGTATTGTTGAAGCTGACACTTCAAGGGGGGGAGAATGTTGCAAAATGCATTAGAAATTATCTAACATTTACGTTCGGAACTATTTGCTGTATAATATCCATTGAGCAAAATTATTCCTATTGGTAAGTTAGAATAAATCACATCTAGGTGTCAACTTACTAGCTTCACTTACTATTAGTCCATTTTTGTTCTCAATAGCCAAATATAATACTCTAAAATATTGCTCAGATCTCTGTTTAAAGCTACAATTCCAAAATTGTAAATCCCTATCTTCATCAGTGATAATGTTAAGCAGTTTATTACTAACAAGGATGCGGTTGTCAATAACCACATCACCAAAAAAGAACATATACCATATACCGCGAACAAGCACCCCCGGGAAAGTCTGATGTTATGTAACAGATCACAATCGAGTGTGTCAGCAGGATAACTATCATTGTTATTATTGTGTGCAAATACACAACTCCACCGCCAAGGGTTTTTTCCGATGTGGAATGATGGTGAGACAGACTCGAGTTCATAACCTGGCGGTGTGTGGTTTTTAATTATCCTTTTAGCGGTATCTATAACACTCGTATTACTGAACTCCTTAGGACACGGCAAATAATCATCAGAAACCCTAACGATTGAAGGATTGTCGACCAGCCCCATACAATATGAATCTGCTTGGCAAATATCATCATCAGATGTTTGATCACGTTTGCGTCGATAATTGCAGTTGCATACCCGAATAAATGTAACCACATATCGTTCTTGTCCAGGAGTCACGTCTGCACGTACCTCATGAATTTTGCATCCACGGGGGCATTCCATTTGAAACTTTCGTTTTGCTCTCTCAATGGGGCCACAGTCTGTTCTGTAATCATTGTTGTTCTCGGTGTACCTGGCAACCCATCGATGTGGATTCCGACCAGTTGTTACTTCCGGAGCAATGGCTTCCAACCTAAAACCGTCTGGTACGTGATCGTCTAATATTTGCCTTGCTTGTTGCATAATTGCAGGATTTACATTGCTGGTGCAGGGTAAATTGATACCCGATCCGCCTGGCATCACCATCAGCACCATCATCAGGAATCCAACTATAATTTTTCCAAACACTGCTGCGGTCATTCTAGATAATAAAAGGCACAAATGAGAATATTAAGATGTGTACTCTACACTATCAACTTACAGACTAAAAAATAAACGAACCACATCACACATTCATGAGATATGTTTACCGCAGCGGTTCGATAAGAGTCCCCCGAATCACAGTATATTTGTTTTTATATACTGTGCCCGAATCTATAATCGATACTCTTGTTTATAAAATCAGACGCCGCATGAAGGCTGTTTATTCCGGCAAGATAAAAAAATAATTATAGTTGAATATTAAATTCCAACATTATATGTATACGAGTAGTTAAAATCTTATGTACCCGGTAAAAGAGAAATGAGTAAATTAGATTATTATCATGATTTTACAATTATTCATAATATTATGTAGCAGTAGTATGTTATTTTCATTTATGAAAATTGAAGTAGTTAATCGGTCAGACACTATATCTTGCTTATAGATATTATCCAACCTATTTTCATCTATCAACTGCGCATGCGTCACTATTCTAACCTTGATATTAAAATTCGCTAAAAAATCTATGGAATTATCATAGTCACACTGATCTACTACTAATTGATAATTCTTATTTGAATAAATTTGATCACCGCTCAAGACATACATCATAGGGATTAACGCTTCCGAATACAATTCTATATCTAAATCTATTAATGCCTTCCGATAATCATTATTGTCTTGAGATAACCCTTGTCCCTCCTTTATTCTTTGAAAATCTTCTTCACCAATCTTCGTAGCCAATTTGTCTAAAATATGTATCTTGACATGAACGTCCTGATCATAATGATAACTACTCAAATTCGTTAAAATCCGGTTACACGTACCAACTGAACTGTAAAGGAAAACAGGTAAATCAGGCATACCGTACAATTTAACACTCTTGTCCCAAATTTTTTCATCCCTCCATAAGTTAGCCACGCTCTCCCCTTTACTTCCATGTGATTCTCCACAAATATTGAAGGCCATATCCCGAATTATATTTCCAAACTCCTTTGAGTATATAATCAGCTACTTGTCGTCCGTTAACAAATGTTTGATCCAATAAAATGTCTGCCTTAAGATATCGATGATAACTTCCACATTTACAGGAAAATTGATCGCTCTCAACACCAAGAAAAGTATATCCCAATGCTCTGACTTCAAAAAGATCGAGTTCTTGAATTCCATCATATATAGTAATTATGCAACCTCTATCATGAATCTTTGTACTTTGCAACCAACGTGAATTCTTCTCTTTCTTTGTCGTACTCCAGTTGACGTCCAACAGCTCCCCAATCTCTTGCCAATCCAACTTTTCCGCAAGAGCTTTTTCGACTAGGATCAACATCTCTTGCACTAAGGCTTATTTATATTTTCAAATAATTAGAGACGCCAAAGTGGCAGGTTGAAAATCCATTAAAAAAGCTTTCATTTTAAGATTTCTAGTTATGTTAAATTGGGTTTAATTTAGCAATAATTATTAGCCATACTGGCATGTTTGTTAAAGTTTGATATTCAGTAATAAAATTAACTCTAGTTATACCGACACATAGGGTTTCAGTCGTCGGTAGGTCGTTCGAGGTATAGTACTTTAAATTTCCAAGTTAGGGCAGGAAAAATAAGTAAAAAGTGAAATAATACTTCGATAATTACCTTGCCCTAACACGTTCTTTGCTGAAGCGTTCGGACGAATAACGGTGTATGTTAGTTACATTTTGAAAGTTTGGAGAGAAAGCGATTTTTAGAATCTAATGTTTTTCATAGATGTTAATGAGCGGAAATGTAACATACACCCTTATTCCACAATAATTAAAACTACAACTAGCTTTTTGAAATAATAATTTTAATATGTAATATTAACTGCTTATGTTGCTGAACAGCATTTTCATTTTCTGGATAATCATCGTCAAACCGAGGAAATAGCCTACCAATATCATCTGGAATAGGTGGGAGATTATAGTTCCGTAGTGGCGAAGGAGGACTGGGAGGATTTGGTGAATGAGGAGACAATATTGGAGCATCTTCGGGAGGAGGAGGTTCTAACATTTCTGGTGGAAGCTCGGGAATAGGTTTCAATGACTTGAGGTTCTGAGGCGAAATCAGGTAGAAGTGGATTTACAGGTTGAAGAATTTCATTTGGATTTGGTAGAACTGGAATGATCGGTGGCTCTGCTGCCAAATAAAGGAGGGGTGGAGGTTCACGTAAAACATAAAGAAGTGGTGGGGGTTCATTTAATGGATTGGGATTTTGTAATATTACACATTACAAAAAAAAAACCCTTACCCATCAAATCCCATATCGTAGGATGATTAGTCAATTTGCTGTTTAGCTTTCGGTAATAAGACCATGATATTATTGGTTCGGTGCCTCTGCTGAAACACACCAAACTGTTGTGATGTGACATGTTCGATACATTGCCGCCTTACATAATCTTGAAGTCTTTTGAATAATGCATTGAGGTCTGGAGTGCCTCTACTCAAATTAGTATTTTTTAACAAATATTGATCACTGATGGAGAACTGAGTTCCAATTATGACTTATTTCAACTTCCGATGTTAGTATCTATTTTTAAGTCCAGATCAATTTATTGAATGTTTTTTGTGTTTTAAGTAAATGTATTAATTTAACTGAAAAGATAATATATTTAAATAAATTTACCCATTTCAGCCAAGTAATTTCGAATTAATTTATCATATGGGCTAATAACCTAAATATAACTTTTAACCCTCAACAATTTTGAGAATAAGAAATAATTATTATTATTGTAAATTACCCATAGATAATTAAAAGTCGGAGTAATCATTTGGGCAGGCAAAAGAGCTAAAGCATAATATTTCTTCAGCAATATCCTTCCTTCTACATTCTCTTCAATGTCCTTTACCACTCCTAGGGCCTTGGCATGCACTCTTCATTAAACTCTATTGCAGGTATATCTGGTTCCCATCCTAATACACAATAATAAAATTAGTACAAAATAAAGGAATCTAATAAATTTGTTTTCTTTCAACCTTGAAAATGTAACTGCATATTCAATTCAAATTTATTAAAATATTTTCCCAGTGATTTGGAACTTTTATACCACAACCCTAATAACATATTTTATAGCAATTATTTTTTAATACTTGCTATAAAAATATATTTATAAAAATTATATGGGACTAGAAAGGCAAATAAAAAGATTAACCAAATACATACAATGTCTTAAAGTCATAAAAAAGAAACCACGGCACACACTTTTAATAATAATACCCAAATCATACGATATAAATTACAAGCTAATAGAGATAAAGCAGATTTTGAGTATTATGGAAATACCTTAAAACCACAGCATACACAGTCATTGAAAAACGCCCTCAACCATATAATTATTATTGTAATCATTTGTTAAAATATGATGTTACATTTCAATTAAATATTTCTTAGTTATTTTTTCACTTTTAATTGAAAAGGCTTCAAATGTTGCTTTACACATGATTTTCATACTTCCAAATATTCAGTTAATTTAAACTTGTTGAACAACATTTTTATTTTCTGGATAATCATCGTCAAACCGAGCAAATAGCCTATCAATATCATCTGGAATAGGTGGGAAATTATAGTTTCATAGTGGCGAAGGATGACTGGGAGGATTTGGTGAATGAGGAGGCAATATTGGGGCATCTTCGGGAAGGGGAGGCTCTAACATTTCTGGTGGAAGCTTGGGAATAGGTTCAATGACTTGAGGTTCTGGGGCGAAATCAGGTAGAAGTGGATTTACAGGTTGAAGAATTTCATTTGGATTTGGTAGAACTGGAATGATCGGTGGCTCTGCTGCCAAATAAAGGAGGGGTGGAGAACTTGGATTTCTTCATTCCATCGGTGTAAATTCATGTTCAAGCCGTCTATCACATGCACAGCTTGCCTTAGAAAATCTCCCATTGTAAAACGTCCATCAGCCAATTTCGTCCATGCTTCATTTAGTCGCGTGTTAAAAACAACATTCTTATTTGTAATTCTAAAAACTCTTCCTTGCCTTTCCAGCTGGGTCAACGCAATGGCGGCGGTATTCTGGATGTCAATTAGAGTTTCTAAAAAAAGAACTCTCAAATTTCTTTTCTAAAATATTTCACATTACAAAAAAATACTTACCCATCAAATCCCATATCGCAGGGCCATTAGTCAATTTGCTGTTTAGCCTTCGGTAATAAGACTCCATGATATTATTGGTTCGGTGCCTCTGCTGAAACGCACTAAAATGTTGTGGGTGACATGTTCGATCCATTACCTCCTTACATAATCATGAAGTCTTCTGAATATTACATTGAGCTCTACTCAAATTATTTTTTAACAAATATTGATGCAATGGTGGAGAACAGAGTTCAAATTATGACCTATTTCAACTTTCGTTATTAGTATCTATTTTTAAGTTCATATCAATTTATTGAATGTTTTTTGTATGAAGTATAGGTATTAATTTAACTGAAAAGATAGTATATTTAAATAAATTTACCCAATTCAGCCAGGCAATTTCGAATTAATTTTATCATATGGGCTGGATCGGGTAATACAAAATGCATTTTACCCTCAAACTGAAAATGGGTTACCAAATTTGTCAGATCAAAAAAACAATTGAGCATTTTACATATGCTAATATTAGCAGCACACCCGTCAAAAGTAACATTGCTTATAACTATACCAGTATTATGAAGTAATGACAAACACTGTTTAGTTAAGTTTGCTTTTTGTTCCCCATTAACTCCTGCAACAATAAAAATAGCCTCAAGGTAATTTTCAACCCTCAACAATTTTGAGAATAACAAATAATTATTATTATTATTGTAAATTACTGATAGATAATTAAAAGCCGGAGTAATCGTTTAAGCAGGCAAAAGAGCTAAAGCATAATATTTATTCAGCAATACCCTTCCTTCTACATTCTCTTCAATGTCCCTTACCACTCCTAGGGCCTTGGCTGTCCGTAAAACAGCATTTGACAAAAGATAAATGCAAAATTAAATATTCAAATAAAATAAAATAATAGGCAAACTTAAAGTAATTTAGAAACACTTGGCAAAATGAAAAAAGCATTCATGCCTAGTTGCTTGTGCGTATGAAACTTAAGGATTCAACAAATACCACTGTGTTATTAATATAATTGGGAACTGTCTCGAAAATATAAATACAGCTTCATATAGAGCCCTTATCTCTCTCTTCATAAATACGTGTAAAATGGGAAAACCATAAAATATGGAACCAGTAACTGTAAATGTGGTGCTGAATAATATAATACATTTTTGTTAATGTAGAGTTCTACTTACATGATCCATGCATGTTGCAAAATTTTTCAAAATCTGAGCAAATCATGGCCTTCTTGGAACTGCTTCAAATATGCAATCTACAAAGGTATATTGTGAATCACGAAAGTTGCCGATGAATTGTGCGTTACCAAAAATAACTGCTATGTGTCCATCTCCCACAACTACAGTACCTGAAAAAACGTTCAATCTTTACAATTAAAATATCTAGGCCACTCACCTGCTTGTAAAATTTTAGCCAATTCTTAAAGATTTTCTGGCACATTTGGCGTTGCTGCTTGTCTCCATCTTGGCATAGATGTCCTAATTGAATTATATGGTACATAAACTGCACCATCTGGATCCCTGAAATTAAAAATTTAAAGGTAGTCAGTTGACTAAAATTTTTATCATAAATACTTTATTAAATATTCATCGAAACTGTTAAATAAGGTATGCTTTCAGTAAAAATGAAAGTATTCAAAAAATATAATTTTGGAACTTGCAACACATTTCCATGGAAGGCCACTAGGCAATATTTATTTATTTATTTATTTAGAGGGTTTCCCCCATTTTTGACATAGGAAAAATATATTACAACAATAAAAACAGTAAAAACAGATAATTACAAATGCTTACATACCAAATAACAACCGGTAAACAAACACAACCTACAATAAATTTATAACAGATTCAAAAGATGTCTAGGTACGGTATAAATATCACATTCATTAAGAGATTTACGCCTTAGAAGTAATTTATTCAAATTGAGTTGATACTTGCCTTGTAGCAATATTTTGATAAATGTTCTTTAAATTTCCACTTTCTTGTAGACAAGCTTGCTTCAAAGGTCTTTTAAAATTATTTCCTGCAATATTCCCATCTTCTCTTGGATGGTTATGATTAGCAATTATAATTATCACTTCTCCAGCAGTATTAGTCTTGGCTGATGCTATACACTGTAGTCTGCAGAATTGTTTACACCCCAAATAACTAAGATACAAACATTACGTATAATATTTTATGTTTCTGTACTATTATATAAAAAGTACTAAAGAGCTTTTTTGCATGAAATTTGATCCTATGGATTGCCAAATATGGTGCAAATGAAACTCGGTACTGTTTCGGGTTTCGGATCGGAATTCCACTTATTTATTTAAATACAGGTAACATGTTTCGGTATACTTACCTTTACACTAGAACATTTTCAGTTCTACATTTGAGTTCTACCAATATCTTTAACGTGCGTACAGACTTGGCGAGACGAGCCCGAGACGCGCCGCGAGCCGAGCCAAAATTTCAAGTGTGGACGTGGCTCGCGCGCTACGAGCCACGAGACGCCTACGTATTGTTTGGCGCGTCTCGATCTACGGGTCGCAGTAGGACTTGCGAGCGTCTCGTTTGGTGGCTTGTGGCTCTTGGCGCGCCTCGCGCGCGTCTCGCGGCGTGTCTCGGGCTCGTCTCGCCAAGTCTGTACGCACCTTTAGAGAAATAAAGTGAAGCATTTTTGTTACTTCTTACTTCAAAAACATAGGTCCAGTGAGATCGTTAATAAAACTATATTATTTACTAAGTTACCTCGTTCCTTTTATAGTTGCTCTTGTTGTGAAGATGAACCCCTCATGTGTAACCATACCCACAGGTCTTCTTGGAGCCATGTTAACTCTCTACTTCAAAAATATTGCTAAAACACACTAAATGGAATAATTGACCGTAAGTATTCATGTGATAACGGTGTAGACAGATTTAAAAAAGCTGTAAAGGAAAGAAACACTAAAAAATGCAGCAGGCGAGTCGCAAGCAATAGAGTACAAAAATGTACGTATCCCTCAAGAAGATGCTAAAAAGCTTTTGGCCTCTTAGCGCCAATTCATCCTGAAAGTCCAGTAAAAAAAATCCCCATTCTTAATTTCTCTCAATAAATCTATTCCTTGCTCTTAATGGACTATCATTATACGACTGATCATAAATTTTCATACTGCTATTGTAAAAGGTTTTATCTACAACTATTGGATCAACATCATTTGGTGTATAATTATTAAGTTTATCATATTTAACAGTAGATTTGACATTTTTATAGCAACCTACACAAGTAGAAATCAACCAAACTACAAACACTAATGCCAGGAAACCACCAATTGTTATCAGTGTTATATACCACCATGATCCTAAGCTCATTTTAAATCCAGATAACCATGTATTTTTGTTTTCAGAACCAGTCCATCCTATGTTACTCCCAGAAGCAGGATCAGCTTCATATGCTCTTAAATGGTTACAATCTATGAACACACTATTACCATTATACTGACGAGAGAGCAACATAGTAGTAACATTACACCAATCAGTATTTGCACTATTAAAAATTCATGTTTCGCTAAACCAAGTAGGAGAATGAAACTCAGTCATGCCATTGTGATCTGATAACTTGAAGCTTAGTTGCACCATATTATTCCTATTGTAAGAACCTATGCATATAGCATTTTCTACTTTCCCTGTTTATTTCACAGGTTCCATTATTACATGGGACATAGATATCATATCTATTTCTGTAAAAATTACAATGATAAACATTAGCAAAACTTTCATAATTTTGATGTATTCTAGATTCTGATATAATAGGATTAGTGTGTTTACAATTCATTGCTGGTGTGAATCCTTCATCATTTATCGTACAGTCACCACAACTGTAAGATGTACCAGTAACACATGTCTCACTCTGAGGTATCCTAGTCATGCTGTATGCAATATCAGTGTTTGAACCATCAGATTTCAAATCTGGAACATCATAAAATATGTGTGTTAATTTGTCTTGTCCTTGCCTGGCAAGTGCTGCTATTGTAAATTGTACAGATAAGTTATTCTTAATATGTTCAAACTTGATTTCACCATCTTCAAGATCACTACTTTGTCCATCAATATCTTTGCATAGGTTCCCTTCACAAACGCTATATATAATAATTCTAATTGTTCATTTGAAAACATGTGCCATAATATCATTTACGTTAGGTAGGTAATATTCTTAGCCTATGGCTGTACCATCATTTATAGTAAAACAACTAGCTGATAACCAAAGGAAATTAGCAATAGGTGATCTGCAACTGATAGATTTGGGACAATAGTAACCTTTTAATGAGTTATTGGTGTCTAGCGGAATAAACTCATTTGTATCGTTTCTACCTGCAATAGGGCTCAATAGCATTGAATCTTCATTCTCATAATTACATAAGCTTTTACCTAAACAACTATAGAATAATCTTCTTGGTCCTATATATAGACTATACAGGGTGGCATTTTTAACTGGAATAAATTCAGTATTAGGGAGCCTATTTATTTGTTGAAAAAATAAAGGAACACAGGTTTTCAGTTTCTCACATTTTTTTTGGTCTCTTTATAAAATTTACTCTCTTTTGAGGGTAGAAACACCCCCAACCTTTTTTTCAAATGTGAAGGTATGTTTTGTGATAGCTCGTTGGAAAGGGAATAAAAAAAGGAATATGACCCACTATTTACTTTCGCATTTTGATAAGCTAGGAAGCTAGAAAAAAATAAAAATCGAATTTTTCGACAAAGTTATTTTATTATAAGTATTGTTGGAAATGTTGCCAATTTTTTTCTTGGCAAAACCCTAATCTAAAATAAAATTCATTCTTGACACTACGAATCATATCTGGAGTTATTTGGCGAATTTCGTATGTAAGTCGTTGCCTAAGTTCATCTAAGTTCAATGGTACATCTTCTTTCTATCCAGCGGTTTGGAAAAACTTCACTCAAATAGTGTCGCACGTTTTGGGCGTAATGAGGCGGAGCACCATCCTGCTGAAACCATATGCGATCATCATAAAGATCTACTTCTGCTTGATGAGGAAATAAAGCAGTCAAAGCTGGCATAAGCTCTTCTTGCAAAAAATTCAAATATGTAGTGCTATTTAAGTTAGCTGGAAGGTATATTGGGCCAATGACTTGGTCGCCAATTATGCCTGCTCAAACATTAAGTTTTTGCGGACGCTGAGTGTGTGTTCCTCGCATCCAGTGAGGGTTTTCTGTGGACCAATATCGACAGTTCTGTTTATTGACTTCACCATTCATCAAGTGCATTCATCATCATTTCACAAAACTGAAGACGGCGATCCGGATCATCTTCTAGTAACTCTTGTACGTATTGCATTTTATAAGGACGCATTTGACATGATTTTACTAACTTTAATGCAGACGTATGGCTTATGTTGCATTCTCTTGCAACCTGTCGAACTGGAGTATTAGGATTTTCTTGGAGAGTCAGTAAAACATTTAATTGCGTGTCTTCATCCATTACTCGAGACTGCCTTACTCTTGGTATGTCTCTCACGTGACCCACTTCACGATAACGATTTTCAATTTTGCTGATGGTGCTTTGGGAAATTGCTGGAAGATCAGGGTGTCTTTCGTGAAATAAAGCTGCTACTTCTGCTTGTGTACGCGATCTGTCTCCAAAGCCAATCATCATTAAATTTTAAATTTTTAGTGATTCAGATAAATAACCCATTTTTGTATGAAAATACTTCTTATTTAAAGTAATGGTTCAAACTGCACAAAATACTACAACAGATAAATTATTCGCTTCTGCCAAACTAAAAATAAAGTGACCATTGGAATGCGACAGACAAGTAAACAAAAAACCTTATCAATTACATTTTTTCCTTTTTATTTAAACATTCCGCGCAGGCAAAATCCACTTGCTAAAATGGCAAAATTTTATTATTTTTCTGGCTTTCTAGCTTACCAAAATGCAAAAATAAATAGTGAATCATATTCCTTTTTTTATTCCCTTTCCAACGAGCTATCACAAAACATACCTTCACATTTGCAAAAAAAAAGTTGGGGGCGGTTTCTACCCTCAAAAGAGGGTAAATTTTATAGACACCAAAAAAATGTGCCAAACTGATAATAAAAGGACCAATGTGCCTTTATTTTTTCAGCAAATAAAGAGGCTCTCTAATATTGAATTTATTCCTATAATAAAATAACTTTGTCGAAAAATTCGATTTTAATTTTTTTTCTAGCTTCCTAGCTTATCAAAATACGAAAGTAAATAGTGGGTCATATTCCTTTTTTTATCCCCTTTCCAACGAGCTATCACAAAACATACCTTCACATTTGAAAAAAAAGTTGGGGGTGGTTTCTACCCTCAAAAGAGAGTAAATTTTATAAAGAGACCAAAAAAATGGGCCAAACTGCCCGTGTTCCTTTATTTTTTGAAAAAATAAATAAGCTCCCTAATACTGAATTTATTCCAGTTAAAAATGTCACCCTGTATGCACTGTATAGGTAATTACAAGAGAGAACTACATTAGGATTCTCTATAGTTAGCTTTTTAGAATATTGTGCAATCTGGTAGCTAGTTGTAAAGACAATTGAGCTGTTAAAGGCACCTGTTCCCTATAATCATATTCAATGTTACAGCCAAGATCATTGCATTTAACATTATCTGTTGGAATGCTAAGATTTAACCCGACTGTATTAGATCATCCATTAAGCATGCCTTAATAAATAACAATAGAATACGAGTAAATATTTGATTACGCAATATTATTGAATAAAATAAAATAAATAGCATCTTACGTTTTTAAATCAAAAATACTTAAACTCCAAAATATGATTCTTGGATGTGTTGATTACATGTAATGAACATAATTATAAAAAATTTACGTTGCAAAAAAGTTTCTCTCTGGCGAAGTATTTATAGTACATATTATATTGTTATAGTTATATTACGACTTATGTATTGCTCTATTGCTCCTACATTCTAAATTCCAATCTATAACCTAAAAACTAAAAAACATTAGATGATAATTGGTGTTATGTATTGGAAAGCAGGCCTTATTCATTACAAAGAAGTGTATGAAAGACGAGAGAAATGCGTGGGGCTGCTTGCTAATCGGAACAAAAAATATCGGCCGGCCGGATCAAACACGACCGCTTTTATTTTGGTTATTCGAGCTAAAACATCGAAATTTGCTTCATAATCATAACTCATAACTAAATTAAAACCGCTTCTTGCTCGTTGACCATTTGAGAGATCGACACGACAACGAGGCTTTCTCCTTTGTAGTTCGTGTTCGTATTTGAATTCGTACGTATCAGGTTCAGGTTATTTTTCGTTCGAATACTTGTGGAATGAAAACCGAATACAGGTTATTTTAATAACCGCATAACAGGATATTTTTCATTCGAATTAATTGCTTTTTGAACGTAAGGAGCACCTAGAATCGGATCTTCGTGACTCGAATGTTACATTTGTGTTTCGTCACTTTCGGTTTTATTTTTAGGTTTTATAATTTTGTGAGGGATAATATTGATTTTGGGTGTTTTTTCGGTAATGGGATCACTTGGCAGTGCCTTTAGTATGTCATTTAATTCTTCGTTAGAAATGATCGGTAATTCGTCTGAGTCGTAATTTGGAAAAAGGGACTCTAAATCGTCATTCGTATCTTCAATAGGATTAATTTGAATTCTAGAAAGTGAATCAGCATTTTTGTTTTGTTTACCCTTTTTATAAATTATTTCGTAATCATATTCTTGAAGCTTTAAACGCCATCTAACTAGTTCTGAGATATGCTCTTTTATGGAAAATAGCCATAAATTTTAGATAAAGTCGAAAATATTTAGTTGCCCAAACTATAGCCAAAATTCTTTTTCTATTGTGCTATAATTTATTTCGGCTGGGTTTAATGTTCGGCACGCGTAGCAAATAGGAAGATCATTTACTATAGGGGCTTGTGATAAGACAGCACCGATCGCGTAATTAGATGCGTCTGTTGTTTGAACAAATTGTTTAGAAAAGTCGGGATGCTGTAGAATAGGGTCGTTCATTAAAAGATTTTTTTATTACGCATGCATCATAATCAACAATTATCGCACGCTGCAGCGTGTCTAAAATGATGTTTATGATGCGCCTACTTTTTTAAAGGTTGCTATAGAAACATTTGATCATGTCAAATGTGACGTTTAATATATTCGTCAATATATCCCTTAAGCTTAATATCTAAAACACTTTTGAGATTATGATGCATTCGTAATAAAAAAATAGCTTATGATATACGTGTATAAGAGGCATTTAAAGCCCTTGCGCGCGTGCTTTAAAGGCCCTCTTATACACTTATATCATAATATGCTATTACAAGTATTGAAACTGTTTATAAACTCTGGAGTGTGAATAACTTTTGGTTAATTTAGAAAAGTTCTTAATAAACTTTCTGTAATAACCAACAAGTCCGAGGAAAGATTTAATTTCCTTAGGGTTTTTGAGAATAGGGAATTTCGTCGGTCGTTTCAATTTTATGTTTGACACGGTTCGTGAAGGTAAGCTTGTCCGTAGGGTGATGTAATATGTTAGGGAATTGCTTAATTACTTTCCTTAATTCATTCTTATGTTCATTGTTGAGGTGTTTTGATCTAATAAGTTCGAAGTTGTCCTCGTCAAAATGTTCGTTTGATGTGTATGGTCCTGTGAAAGTTTTCTCTAAGTTAAATATTTCAAAATTTTTAGTATTTAATATTTGACTTTTTCTTTTATGGAGTTGGAATCGAAATTGATAATTATGCTTTCATCTGTTAAATTTCGGATTTCTAAATTGACTTGTCCGTTTTTACTAGCAAAAGAGATGTAGGAATATTTATTATACTGTTATTCATGTCGGGCATAAATATTTCAGTGCCTTCATTTAAATTAGTTAATATTTCTTTTAGAATTGTAGACATAGGAGGAACCTCAACTTTTTAATAAGAGAAGTCGTCTCGATAGTGAAGGGGAATTTCTATAAAATCGTTAAATAATTTCTTATTAGTGATATCTATATTTAATTTCAGATTTCTTAGATCTTTGATCCCTAAAATACCGTCAAAATAGTCGTGAAAATTATATATGATTACTTCTATATTTTCTCTGATATTAAATTCGGATAGAAGGGGAAGACTAGCCTTGTATTGTGTTTTAGTGTTACCTGTACATGTAGATAATACGTGTTTCGGGTTAAATATTTTCTCGGGGAAATATTGCTCTATTAAAATTGGTCTGATTAGTGATGTGTGACTTCCTGTATCTATTAAAAGTTTTGCAGGTGAGTTTTGCAATTCAATGTACGGAAGTGAATTTATTTGGAAAGTGTTTAGACTTAGGGCTGGTTGTTTTGTGGGGGGTCTAATTGAAAATTTTCATTTTGTTCGGTGCATGCTTCGTAATTTTCGAATTGTTCCGTTTCTTGAGGAAAATACTCGGGTGAGTATTCAAAGTTTTCGAAGCTTGCAGAATTGTTTTGTTTTGCGGAGTATTCGCCAATAGGGTTATCGTCAATATAATTGATTTTGGTAAACGTTAGTGGGTTTTTATGGTGGTTGTTGGAAAAGTTGTGTTGAAATTTATTTGGGAAATTCCTTGATTGCTTGGAAGGTATGCGACTGCTGGTTGACAATGTAGTAGGTTTCTCAGTGGGCTTGTAAGAATTTTCGCATGAAAATACGTTCTTAGGTTTTCCAAATACTTGCTGGTTTGTTGGAAAATTGTGATTTACAGGTCTAGTTTGAATGTTTATGGGTTGGCTTGGAAATACTGGTTTTGGGGAAAATTGACTGTGACCATTTGAAAATTGGTTGAAGGGTGTATGTGAATTTTGAGTGTAGTGCATAGTCTTGTTTTGGGGTGCACGAAATGTTGGTTGTGCTGAATATGTGTGTTTTTGAATTGTTTGTCTTTACCATGGAGGTGGTTGATTTTGAAAGCGTGATGGTGTTCTTATGTTCATTTGTTGTTCTATTAAGGTATAATTTAGAACATGCGTGTTAGCCTCATCTAAAGTTTGCGGATTGTGTAGCAAGAGAATGATTCCAATTCACTAGGTGAGTTGGTAATAAGAAGAGTAATCGCATTTAATTCTGTTTGCTCGATTAATGCTGTTTTAGTGTTCTGATTTGGGTTGATTTCAGCGGAGTTTTTAAGAGATATGTTAGTTTTTAAGCTTTGTAATCTCTTTAGAAAATCGAGAATGCTTTCGTTTCTATTTCTAGTCATAAAATTAAGTTGTTGCACTAAAACATGCCGATTAATTTTATCGCCAAATTTCGTTCATAGTGCAATAATTTTCAAAAGTGTCCAATTGATAATGTCAGGTTTACTTAAAATATAATCGCTAGCTTCGTCAGTTAATTTAGACAAAATCGAAGCTGTTGCAAATTCTTTTAGATATTGGTCAGTTTGACCAACATGATATCTGTTATAAAATTTATCAACTGAATTAATAAAGAATTTGCCGGAAAATGGCTTAATTGTATGGGCTATTTATTTTGCAGCATTTATTGATGCCATTGTAATATTATTAGTAGACAACTCGCTAATATTAGAATCTAAATTAATAGTTCTTAAATTTAAAATTAATTCGTTAATGCTTTGTTCAGTGTTTGACATGAAATTTTACTTAGAAGTCGACAAAAATAGAAGTTTTGCACAAATAGGAAAACTTCGAAATATCGCACACAACAATTTTACAAAATATAAAGGAATAGGATAAATATCACTTACCTTCCTGCGTCTAGCTGGACGGTGACT
>JAEQML010050542.1:0-47778 GCA_016904865.1 Pissodes strobi | reverse complement strand
GGGTAGTCACGACTGGCTAGTAAGTACACAAATCTGAATAGGGTAATGGGCATGCAGTCTTCGATTTTTTTTAAGGCCTTAAGGGAGAAAGAAAAGAAACACCTTTTTTGATATGTCAATCTTTCGAGATATAATTCATCTCTTCATCAGGACTTCTGAAAATACAAAAAATAAATAGCATCTAAACGCTAACCATCTCTTGGTTAGTTTCCTTACCAACGTGGGATTACATTAAATACAGGAGATCTGCACAAAGTGAGAGAGGATCCTCCTCCAAACTGCTTAGATATTTAAAATATTTTTCATTTTACATTTTCTTTGTTACAGTTAACAGCTAACCTACAAATTACTTGCCGGTGAAATAAAGTAAGAACGCCAACAAATCTGTCTATTTTTATGCGAAGGAATACGTAATTCAATTTAAGTTTGTTGAATTTAATACGACAAGGACAGTTTTATATTGTGTTAATTGGATAGAATAAAGATGGAATTACGGAAAGAGAAAATTAGGTCAGTAGTGTTCTTGCTTTACATCGTGCGCATGCATTGCTACGACAAACAAATTGGGTGTTGGTTGAACCGTTTAAGGTTAGTTCATATAGCAACGAATCACGAATTTTAACGCCATTGCTCAGATTAATTGACGGGAGAGTTGACAGGTGCATAATTTAAGATTTTACGAATTCATGAAATTTAAAATCTGCGGCGCGGGAAACTTGAGTTCATTTCAAGATTTTCCGATATTCGTGACAAATTTAGGCCAATTTGCAGTTTGCATGTTGGTTTTTAGGTTATAATAATTTAGTTTTGATTTGGTCCCGCTATTTTCTCGTATGTACGATGGCCATGTCTGAAGAGTTTCATGTAAATAATTTTTTTTTGTTATTTATTGATTTATAATTGTAAGATAAGCTCTTTATGACTGAACCGGCGTCAGCTATATATCTAAAAATAAAATATGAACATAATAATGCAGTACGGTTGTTATTTATGCTTTACTGTACCAACAAATAATATTAACGACTGGTGATAAAAGTTTTATCTTAAAATATACCTATATTTAAGTGTAAGAGATAACATCTGTGGTGGTGAAATTGGTTCTCGGGTATGGTATTTCTTTTTGCATATGGAGAAATCTTTTCCACAAGGAAATCACAGTCTTCAACAGGCATTCTATGGTAGTCCCTATTTTTTTTCTAATTAATTACCCTCATTTTTTGCACGAAATTATGAAAGGCTCCATGCGACCACCGTTGCTTAAAGATCTCACAGACACCAATAGACTTATTATTCCTTTTTTTTGTCGCAGCTTAAGCAACAAGTAAGTTCGTAAGCTCTTATTACACGTCTACGTCTATGTTGGCAATAAAATACGTTCATATTAAAATTTTATTTATTAATTTTGAAAAACGCAAAAAGGAAACATAATCCTCCTAACCTATCGTCAAACGCACATATTACCGTGAAAATTTGAAATTCCCCTACGAATTTCGTCTTCGTATGAATCAGTAACTTTCAGAACTGTAAAAACAACGATTCGTGATTCGTGTTTGGTTGCTATATGAACTCTGCTTTATTTTATACAGTGATTTTATCGTTTTTGATCAAAATTTGAGGCACCAACAGTTAGCTAAGCCCTCCGATGTGGTTAGCATTAGTTACCGAGTGTGGTGTTTTTAACTTTTCATTCGTCTGGCGCCGGATGGTCATGCAGTTGGCAGGTAGAGTTCTAGTTTGAAGATGTAATTGTAAACAGAACTGAGATTCTGAGTGCCAATCTTTTGGTTCATAGTATTTTGTTCTTGATTTATATGAACCATCTTTAAGAAGATTCTTTTATAGTATGAAGTGACTTTATCCAGGATCTCAGCTCCATCCTATTTTATGGCGTGGCCTAATTCTACATGGTGTTCTTCTAGTGCACAGGAAAAAACTAGTCTGCTACAATCACTTTTATGCGAGGTTATACGGCCCTTATAGGACCTAGAAGTTTGGTCTATATAAGCTAGATTACAATTATGACATGGAATCCTATATTCTACGTTGCTATTTTCTGTCAGAGTTAGTGGTGTTTTTGTTTTAGAGTATATGAGTGATTGGGTTCTTATTTGTTTTCTCGCTATTCTCAAATCTGTTGTTTGAAAGATTTTCGACAATTTTTCCGTGGGGTAACGTTATATATTTTTGAGTTAGAATTATTTAAGCTCAAGTTACTCTGAGACAATTGTGAGCTTCGGGCACTCTTAGTGGTTGTGAGGGACTTTCAATTATATTTTCTTCAATTGCATATTGAGTGTTAAACAGGAATTTATTGATCATATTTAATGGGTAAGAGTTCTCCAAAAAAAAAAATTGTTTTTAGTTTACTTATTACCTGTGTTCTTAAAAGTGGACGTGTGAGTTTAACAGCCCTAGCTTTCATACCTAGCAATAGATTTATTTTTACTCTCATAGGGTGGTAGGAGTGATAGCTGATGAGCCTATTAGCTCAGTAAGGTTTCCTATACAACGAGGTTCTGAGTAAGTTATCCTCTGTACGGGTGACTAACATATCAAGGAAGGGAATGCTATTGTTGTTTTCCTCTTCCACTGTAACTGTATGTGTTCGTTTTCGTTATAGGAGTTAGAAAGCTCTTGGACTATTTCAACTCTACCGCTTAGTACGGCCAGCAATTCATTGGTCGTAAAACGGTCGTAACGATAAACTCCTCCCACCGAGCAACACGTATAGCCTTGCCAAGATACACTTTTCT
Source organism: Pissodes strobi (assembly GCA_016904865.1). Lineage (NCBI taxonomy): Eukaryota > Metazoa > Arthropoda > Insecta > Coleoptera > Curculionidae > Pissodes > Pissodes strobi. Next base: position 45,025 of record JAEQML010050542.1, on the reverse strand, counting down.
TTAGATTTAATTTAACTGAATCGCCGGTATATTTCGCATCTACTGCGAACAGATGTCGCGACGGTATGATACACTTTTTGCGATTATATAGAGATGGGCAATTATCGAACACAATTCAGTAAACTATATTTATTTAGAATTGTTAAGCTTCTATTATGATATTAAAACATACATACATCATAGCAATAGCAAATCGAAAAGTCTACATTATATAGGCACGTATTATTACATTCTTAGGAATATATTTCTAAAAAAAGTACATAGACTATGACAATAATTTTATAAAGTAAAGATCAACAAAATGGAAGAAATTCAATTTATCCAATGAAATAGCGAAACACGTCAATCGTTTTTGATAGTGGCGGATATTTTCAGCCCGTTGGTGCCACAGTGGTAAATGTTTAAAGTTACTTCTGACGTTCTGGCGGTGACGTAACCGATATTTTTTTAATCGTAAAATATTCGACATTAAGGAGAAAATCTAATCCAAAACGTCTTTATTTTAATATTTACAATAAAAATACCATCACATTTAATGTAACAATAGCTAGAACTATATTTTTTATTTAAGGTTAGGGTGTTGCAATTGCTGCCAGGACCTTTAGGATACAGCATTCGAGCATCTGTTATATACCCCGTTGTTAAATAACGATTAAATATAATGTTGTTTTGCTGTAAATAATAAAATGTATAATGAAAGATGTTTTTCGAGTAGGTAACATTTTTTTCGTGAACTTCGGAAGAAATTTATAAACCAGATAGACAGCTGCATTCCCCTTAGAATGTCGTTTCTAATGATATACCAATTGCCATATCTTCTCATTAAAAATTTTGGTGACGTCTGACGTCACCGACAAATCACATGAACCACTATTGCAACAAATATTTATACTTGTGTTTATTTAGGGGCATTATTAAAATAGTTTTATTGTATGGGTAGATATTGTATCGGATATGTATTATAAAAATATCTTTCAAAATATGATTTCAAAAATATATAATATGTCAACATTTAATTCAGCCGTTTTTTATATTATAGTTATTTTGATAATCTGAATTGATGATAATCGAATTGGCGCATACTTCAATCTGACAACTCGAATATTATCAATTCAATTTATGAAAATGTTAAACTCAAATATTTCAAAATGTTGAGAATATACAGGGTTTTTCATTTAAAAAAAGAAATTTGCAATTGTTTTTTAACTTTGCAATACGCGTATGTTTTTTTTTGGCAAGTTTAAAAGGTAATATCTACGGGAAAAATATGTAATTTCTGTATTAAAAGTTTTGTTCTATTACTTAAATTAACCCTTGTAGGTGGAAAAGCAAAAATAAAAAACAACCCTGTATGTCCATCCCATCATAGATTAGAAACCCAATAACTTGACGCCGACCATAAATAATTATAAACAGGGGAAAACCCGCTTCGTTGCCAGGTTTGCAGTGCATTTTTCACTGTCACGTGCTAGGTTAAATGAATTGTTAGGATTTGATTCTCCAATTAAATGCAAAAAATATTTCAGATTGATATTAATTTATTTGGGATTTCACTTGTAATAATATAATATTTAAACATAGGGTGTTTACACATTAATTAAATAACTTTTTGTTAGTGTTTAATTTCATTTGATGATATTATTTTTATAAATACATGCCTTTTAAAGGATTTATATTTTTATAGGGTATTTTATATTTCCATAGGGTGACCCAAAAACTGGCCCAATAAAAATATTGGCTCGCTCATTTTAAAAATGGAAAAGCTCAACTATCATACGAATGCATTTTTTGGCGCTCTTTAATATATCTTAATACACTTTCTCTCTAAAATAATTACGGATGCCAATAATTAACTCCCTTAAAATTTACATAAAAGTTCCTGTCCCGCTCAGCGTGGAAGTACAGGTTTTTTTTATTTGCATCGTATCTAGAGGTTTTTTTTTATTTTATTTTTTTCACTTAAGACTTTTGGTTTTATTAAATTGCTTCATAATATATCTGATTGTATTAGCTGAAGGTATACGTCGACCAGGATATACAAGAGAACTATATCTAGAATTTCAAAACACATTGAAACGTCAGAATACGAAGTAAAACATTTTGTTTTTCATGCCACCTCGACTTTTAAATCTTAATTTATTGATACTTCAAACTCAAATATATCAAAAACGGCTAAATTAAATATACGCCAATAATTATATTTTCTAAAGGGAATTTTAAGCTCAAATATTTAACAATATACAAGGCGTTTCATTAAAAAAAAGCAAAAGTGACATATTTTGTTCTATTTCAGCTATGTTAGCATCATCTCCTGATGATGATGCTAACATGGTTAGCGAAACGCGCGTCGAGTGCAAATATTCTGTTTCGGTATTGAGGATAAAACTCTGTTTTAGTGCATGTGGCCGAAGGTTCCAAACCCCAACGTAGTCGAATAATTACAATTTTTTTAGTGACCAGTTAATAATGGCAATAAAACACAAATGACCATTCTTTATATTTCTATTTTTCTTTACTTGTACAGTTTAATGAAACCGCAGTATTAATTTATAGAAAATAACCTTTAATATATACAAAACTTGAATACATGAAACTAATTTATCTATTAAAGGAAACATATACATAAGAAAGAAACATATATTTACGAGAATTAAGTTACGATATTTCAATCAGGCCCCGAACCAAGAAGTAAACCGTGACCGCTTAATAAAACAATAACACATCCATACACTGTGCTCTACGCTCGATACATTCACATTACTCATACGGAAAATATAATAATATGTAAACCACCTCGTATACATGCACATACTAAAGAAAATTAGTAACAAGTTGAGAGCGTAGCGGATAAGATCTGACCAAGACGTATATTATATATATGTTTAGATACCCCCACGGAATTACGTCACAAGGTTCTTTTGGGGGGTTGTCCCGTAGGATATTTTCGTGTCCCACAGGCTCTTTTCGCATCCCGTAAGACTATTGTACCCTTTGTTCCTTAAGAATCTTAACACTATTAGCCCAACTTATTATTCGGATATAAGAGAGTTTAAGTTTACTTGAATATATTTGGCCACAATCACCTCCCCGCCCGGAATCTAATTAAAACCGCGTAATTTATGAGAATCTGATCACACTATAGCACGAGGTTTTGAAAGTTCGACCGTCCCTTAAAATGATGTCTAAATATTAAATCGTAACGAATTAAGTGAAACCAAAGAATTTACTTATCTCTAAGAAGCCGTCTGGACTCCCCTGTTTTAGGCTTGGGGTTTTAGGAGTTGTTCTTAATTTCATTTGGCTCCGGAAATTACTGATAAGCTCAATTTCTTTTATGATTGCAAAATTATATAAGCTGTGTGAGAAACTTGACTCTAGTTGCATGTGAAAATTTGAATAAGAGTTTTGGCGAGTGGAATCGGACCAGTCTCTAGCCAAAATGAGAGAAATTGAAAATAGGTGGAAATTTTAACCAGTCTCAAGCTTTTAACAAAGCGAGTGAATTTCTTTACGCTGGAACCAGTCTCAAGCTTAAAGCGAGTGGATTTCTGACGATCTCGTTCTGGTGCGGCGTTATTATAGGCAAAAGTCCCCATTTGATGTGCGGGTGCGACAAGAGGCTATTAAAATTCCGATCTCACACATTAGAAAAATGTATTAAAAAGAGACGTAAATAAGTGTGCCGCGTATCTCCAATGCTTGGCCCGACGGTTTGCATGGAAAAAATGCGTTTTAAAAGCTTTTTATAATACCGAGTGTATTCCAATTTTGCCGGTGAATTTCATTATTTAGAACATTTTTACTGATACGCCACTGGCGAGTCTGAGCACAAAAGATTACAATGGCAAACGCTGAACATTGTTGCCATTCAAGGGCGGAATATACCATTCTCTCTACCAGCCATTAGTCATTTTCAATAGCATTTCAAACAATAACAGATCGCCTTTCCAGGGGTTTTATGAATGAAGTATTGAGTCTTTTGTTTTTCTTGGTCTGTGATTATGCCACTCTAACTTAAAACCTGATGGTGATAACTTTGTCAAGGAACCTTTACAAATAATGCCTATAGGTACAAAATTTGACTAATTAGGTTTAGATATGATATACATATATAAAACTTTCATCAACTTTAAAAATTGCTAATATACAGGGTGTTATATTTTAAAAAAAATCTACCTTACGATAGTTTTTCAAGTAACCAAAATAACTTTATTTTTAAATCACCCTGCATACTGCAACTAAGATTTGACCAAAGGGTGAAATGCCCTCCGGGTATTATTTGACTCAACCAAATTGCAGCGTCTCAGTTTCTCACAGTTCGAAAATATCAGCATTTTTAGAGGTAATGCTTTCTGAAAAAAATTGGAGATTAATTAACAGATTCTAAAGAAGATTACATACTTGAAGGTCCATTTAAAATATCACAGTTGTGACTCTTTTCTGTTAGAAGCGGCAACACCGCACTGTCGAAAATATTTTCGCAAGATAGAGTACGTTGGACCGAGTCGTTGGTTGGTTCGCCAGAAACGTCTAAGGTATCACTATATATAAACACACGAAACATTAACTTTAGATAATTAATATAGCTGGTGCGTGCACTAGCCACCACCACCGGTACCGGTGGAGGCTTATCGCGAACGGTGCGTAATGTTTTCGGCGATGGGCTATGGTATCCCTTAAGGGTGGGGCGCGTCGCATCCCCTGACCTAACCCCATCCGTCAAAAATACTTGGCCCGCGACCGCGTGTCTTATTAGCAACCCCGTCCGTATTAGGAAAAATTATCAATAACAAAAAGTATTTAGTTAATTATTTATTAAACAATAAAGCACATATTATGTATGAATTTTGCTAATAATACTCAACATGCAATAGATAGGATAATTACACATATATTGGAAAAATTGGTATATTCACTATACGTAGTAGGAATCTCTGGACTTGTTGAATTCGGAGTGGTCTCGTTCTTGGAATGAATATAATAATAGTTATGTACGTCTCTCATTGCTTCCCGTGTGAACCGACCTGACTCAACATTGCAACCTAAGCAGTTTACCCAGAATTGATGTTCGACGGAAGAACTGTGTGAAAGTTTAGATTTTAGAATCGGCATAGACAGTAAACGATAAACACGGTTTTATTCAGCTTTTAAATATTGTATTTTTTCAATTTGAATAAAATTAATAATTTTTTTAAAAAGTAATTCTTTATGACCAACAACATAAAGTGGCGCAGTCTTGGTGGATTTTTGAAAGGGATTTCACCATGAACGGTTTTCAACCGTCTGTTCAAAAAACGAACCGAAATTCTAAAAAATCGAACCGGAAACATCGATTGTTAATCGGGACGAGTAGTGTGATAGGTAGAAAGGAAGAAATATTAGCATTTGAACTAGAAGAAGAATGAAAATCATCCTTTTGTAAGTAATATTCCTGCCTATGTCATTCCCCTCGAATTTGTCTGATTCTACTGCGGAAAACAGCGAAAACGAGTTAGGTGTAGGATTAACCGATTCTATTGTAGAAAACGAGTTAAATAAACAATTTAAATTTAATTCTAGTAATTTTGGACTTCATTTGGAAAACATTTCTTATCAATAGGTGAACATATTCCAATAATGGATCCACCCAATTTTGACACAAAACTTTTAGATATAGTACCAAAGTTCGATGGAAATCCATTAGAATTATCATATTATTTTATTACTAAACCAGTAATAAATTAATTAGTACTTATTGGAACAGTGAAAATACTGAAAGCGTTCAGAATCTCACTATTATCTATGGCATATATGCTAAATTAATAGGTAAAGCTAGGGAAGTTTATAGCATATGCGTTTTCAAAGATTGTAAACAGTACATAGCCCATTTTGGAGACCAAAGCGACGAAAATGGATTATTATTCGATTTAGATCAATTAAGGCAGCATGCCAATGAACCTCCTTTGCAATTTTAAACTCGTGTAATGTCTAATTTAAGTGCTTTGCATAATTATATTGATACGCATACCGATCAGGCCGATATGGCAACCGCAAGAGTGAAGAAAGATTTTTACAATTTGCATGCTTTAAAAATATTTTTAGCAGGTTTAAAGGAACCTTTAGGCTCCACTGTTCGCGCTATGAAGCCCAAAAATTTAGCTGAAGCGAGACATTATATTATTTCTGAAAGTAATATAAGACATTTGAAGAAACCTTTTCAATTAGACAATTTTAGTAGCACTAAAAATAGGTACAATCAACCTACGGCTAGAAATAATAATTCCCAAAATAATTTCTTACCAAACTTCCAATACCAGCCAAATTTTAGCAATTTCCAACCAAACTACATGCCGCAAGCATCCCCACAATTTCCACGTGGCCCAATTAATGTACAACTAAGGCCAATGCCCCCTCAAAAATTATTTACTAATAGACAAGTATTTGGCCCACCTATAAATCCAACTAATGTTTGGAAACCAAACCCACAAGTTGCCCAAAATTTGCCAAAACCTGTGCCTATGAGTGGTATATCTCACGGTACATATAAATCTTTTAGACCTCAAAATTCTTTCCAATTGCACAATGTGGAATACCCTTATTTACATTATCTTAGTGAACACGACCCTGAAATATCTCAGGCACAGTTCGGAAATTACAGCGAATATTATCCTAGTTTTGATCAGACAAACTACAACCAACAAACAGAACCGTACCAAGAACAAAATTATCCCGAGGAACAAACTGACCTATTTGAAAATAATAATTCTCAAAACTTAACCGCAGGCAATCCAAATTTTCAAGAGGCCGAGCCTTTAGAGGCGACCAAATAGAAATTCATTCTATTTACGACGGGAAAGATCTTCCGTACATTAAAATTTCCAATCCACCTTTAAAACTTTTAATTGATACGGGAGCTACGAAATCTTTCCTAAATCCAGAAATAGACGAAAAATATTTTTAAAATTTTATAAAAAAAAGAACCATTTACCATATCATCGGTCTTTCAGACAACAACTAGAGATTTTTGTGCGGAAATCCCTGCTTTTAATGAATTTAATTCCGAAAAACAAATTAAGTTCTATTTGCTTAAATTTCACCATTTTTTCGATGGCCTCTTAGACTACGAAACATTAAAACATCTAAATGTTAAACTAGATCTGCAGAATTCGATACTTAAAACACCGAAAGCAGAATTACCGTTAACTCATTACGAGTCCAAATCAAAATTATTATTTTTTACTCGTATTGATCCTCACACCATTGAAAGTTTAAAAGTCCCAGTAAGCATCCAAAACGGTGACGTTACTATGAAAGACACCACAATGTTTAATTGTTTAATTCGCGCATGCTTAACAAAATAAATGCACAAAATGGCTATGCCCCCGTAGAAATCCAAAACAATACCAGTGACGTTCAAGAAATACATCTTTATATTCCAATACCTGTTCAATCATTCAATCGAAATGATTTCGAAATTTATAACATATATCTAGAAAATTCTGCAAATGATTTTCCAAACAAACTTGACGTTACTATAATATTATTATGTCAATCTTTTTCAGATATTTTCCACCGCGAAAACTCACATTTAACTTTTACCAATCATGTCAAACATCGTATTAAAACAACTAACGAAATTCCTGTATATACAAAATCTTATCTTTATCCATTTATACATAAACCAGAGGTTGAAAAACAAATAAATGAAATGCTAAAACAAGACATCATTAGGCCAAGTGATTCTCCGTGGTCATCGCCGATTTGGATAGTGCCCAAAAAGGCAGATCCGTCTGGTAAAAAGAAATGGAGAATAGTTACAGATTTTCGCAAAATTAACCTAAAAACGATCGATGCTCGCCACCCCCTCCCATATCGTAACAGATATATTGGATAAATTGGGAAAATGCCAATTTTATTTCAACTTTAGATTTGGCAAGCGGTTTCCACCAGATCGAAATGCACCCTGACATTAAAAAGACCGCGTTTAACGTAGAAAACGGGCATCTAAAATGCCCTTTGGCCTCAAAAACGCCCCCGCGACGTTCCAACGTGTCATGGATGTCTTAAAAGATCTCCAAAATAAGATTTGCCTCGTCTACATGAACGATATTATTGTGTTCTCAACATCTGTACAGGAACATATGATAAATTTTAAGCGAATATTTCAAAAATTGCGTGACAGTAACCTTAAAATCCAGCTCGACAAATCCGAGTTTTTCCAAAAAGAAGTCTCATTTTTAGGACCTCTTACAACACCTGAAGGCATAAAGTCAAACTCGGGCAAAATCAGTGCCATTTTAAAATAAACTCAACCTAAAACAACTAAAGAAATCAAAAGATTTCTGGGCCTTTTAGGCTATTACAGAAAATGCATTCCCATTTTGCTAAAATAGCAAAACCATTCACAAACTGTCTAAAAAAGAATGCAATTATTAATATTAACGATCCTCTCTTTTTAAAAACTTTTGAAGACTGCAAGTCTCTTTTAACAAATGATCCTCTTTTACATTGTCCGAACTTCACAAAAGAATTTAACTTACCACCGACGTAAGCAATGTTGCCCTAGGTTGTGTTCTCTCGCAGGGGTAAACCTATCGCATACGCCTCGAGAATGTTAAATTCGTCTGAACAAAATTATTCGACGATTGAAAAAGAGTTGTTAGCTATAGTTTGGGGAACCCGTTATTTTAGGCCTTATGTTTTCGGAAGAAAATTAAAAATAATTACCGACCATCAACCATTGCAATGGCTAATGAACTTAAAAGAACCAAATTCGCGTTTAGTTCGCTGGCGTCTCAAACCAATACCTCCTACAAGGAGGTATTGCTCAAACTCGAAGAATTTGATTATCAAATCATTTATAAAAAAGGAATAAAAAACACGAACGCTAACGCGAGTTATGGGAACAGACCATCCGACGTAGCACATCTGCACCTGCTGAATCTGCAAGCCAGCTCAGCATCTTTTATCTTATAAATAGAAGTATATTCGTAATTATTGTTTGTCTTATATTAGTCTTGTATTAGCTTGCAAAGTCTCTGCATCTTTAGATCTGTATTTTGTCAAGTTAAAGTAATATAGACCCTGTAGTGGTTTGTGAGTTGTTTTTAAAAACAGGCTTAACACGAGAGGCGACATAATTGGCGCAGTCGGTAGGATTCCCAAAAATTGGTGGATCGAACATCGATTTCTTCGTTTCAACGATTAATTGGGAAATTCGAATAACTCAGTCACCGAAGTGTTAAAAGAAGAACCAAGCGACCGGAACGGTTGAGAGCATATCAGCCGCAGGAACAAGCATCGTCCGACCCAAGCAAGGAAGTCTTCACCCCCGCAACCTGCTACAGAAGTCCTGGGCGGCAGTCAAAAATCGACTTCTTCCTATAGGCACCTAGCATAGAATAAGTCCTGGGCGGCAGTCAAAAATCGACCACTACCTATAGGCACCCTAGATAAGGATGAAGATAATTTTTATGTAAGTGCAATTTCCATTTACCATTTACCATTGATTTTAACCAATATATATATTTGATAATATTTATATTTGCTGCGGAAATTGACAATCGATAATCTAAGTAATACAATTTTATTTTATTAATTTACAAGTCTTTTATGCTGATTAAAGGACAAGACTACTAATTATTTAATTCACATTTTATGAGCAATATCGAAGATATCGCTATTTTATTAGAAAATCTATTTTTAGAAAAAGATAATACAGTAACGATGGCTACTGACTATAATCTATTAAAGCTCGCAATTGATTCTATTCCACGTTATGATGGTGATCCACATACTTTAAATGTATTTATAAATAATTGCGAATTTGTACATTCTACCTTTAGTACTGATAATAACGAAGTACTAAGAAAATTTATTTTAAGAGCTATAATTGGGAGATTAACAGGTCGAGCACTAATGCTCATAGGTTCAAGAATCGAATTAGTAACTTGGGAAAGTGTAAAAGAATCCTTAAGATTAAGTTTTGGCGATCAAAGAAATCTAGATTGTTTAATTCAAGATTTAATTAATTTAAGACCATTTAAAGGCGAAAGTCCTTATAATTTTGGCATGCGATGTCAAGATTCTAGATCTTTAATTATTTCAAAATTAAACTCTATGAATATCACTAATGCAGAAAAATGTATAAGGTTAGAAAGCTATGATGATCTTGCTTTAAAAACATTTTTACGTAGTTTACGTCCGCATTTACAAACTAATGTTCGTCTAAGAGACCCGAATAGTCTAGAAAGAGCAATGGGATTAGTAATTCAAGAAGAAAACTTTCTTTATTCAACACAACGCGGTAACAATCTTAATATGCAAACTTATAAGCCTTCACAAAAAATTGTTCCAAATAAACCAATGAATAATTCTTCTCATAATAATAATTATAGACCAATGTTTTATTCTACACCAACCCCAATGCCAAATTTTAGACCATGGTATAATAATAACAACAATAATAATTTCCACCCACCATTAAGACCAATAAATCCAAACTTCAATCAATGGCGTCCAAATCGTCCAAATTATCCAATGTATCCTAATCAAAATAATTTTCGACCTAATCAGTCACAACCTCAATTCATGAGAAGCAATTTCCAAAATCCACCATTCAATCCCCAAAAATTCCATGCAAATTATAACCAACAACAAAAGCCGGAGCCTATGGATACCAGTTCAGGTTTTTCTAGAATATCTAATCAAGGCTCAAAATTTACTAACATGAATAAACCAAAATATACAACCACCGAATTATTTACCCAAAGTGTCGATAACACACCTATTGAATTTGAAAATCCATTCGAGTATAATAACCATTATCCATTCGAATATAATAACCATTATGAAAATAATGAAACCCAAGAATATACTTATCAAGATTATTCTAATGACTCAACATATGACTATGACATCAATAACACTCATTATTATCAAGCACCAGCTGAAAATGTCCCAGCTGACGAGTTTATTGCACAACCTTGTAGTGACGTAACAGATACTCATTATTCAAATTTTCACGAGGCTTGCAATTCAACAAACCTAACATAATACAGATAAACTCTGTTAATACAGAGTTGCCGTACATTTTTATCCCTGAAATAAATGCTGATTTTCTTATTGATACAGGTAGTACCAAAAGTTTAATTGATCCACGTTTAGCATACGCGTTTTACAAAAAGTACATTTATAAAGAAAATTTTAATATTCAAACAGCACATAGTATCTCGTATCACAACGAAGTTGCTGAGATACCGGTTTTTAATATTTTCTCAGTAAATGAAAAGCATAAGTTTTATTTGTTTAAATTTAGCAATAAATATGATGGATTAATAGGTATAGATCTATTAAGACAATTAAACGCAAAAGTAGACATTAATAATAATCAATTATGCCTACCACATACTGTTGTACCAATAATTTTGGATTCTGAAAACTCAAATATAAATCGAAACTATTCTAAACCTCGACTTAATTACAACATAAGAGTAGAACCCAGAGTTCAACAAATTGTCAAAATACCTAGTCAAGAAGATTTAGCGATAACGTAAAAGATGGTTATGCGAAAACCACAACAACAATAAATACACCTTGTTGTCTACCGAAATCAAAAAAAGTAAAATTTAGTCCTGAATCAAAAAATTTTGAAAATACTGATAAAAAGAAAATAAAAGAAGAAATACACAATGATAAAAAATTAATTCAACCTCTAAAAACAAAAATTAATGAAACTAAACTGTATCCTATTTGCAAACGAGACAAGATAATATATATAAATAGCATTGACAAAAGTCTACCGTATATTTTTATATCGGAAATTAATGCTAACTTCCTAGTCGATACAGGAAGCAGTAGAAGTTTCATCTCTCCTAAAATTGTTCAAAAATTCTACAATGAGCGCACATTTGAAGAAAACTATTCAGTACAAACCTTACAAACAACATCAAACCATAATCAAGCAGTTATAATACCCATATTTAAAGATTTTAAAGTAAACAAAAACTATAAATTCTATGTCCTTGATTTCTGCGACAGATTCGAAGGAATAATAGGTATGGACCTATTAGAATGTTTAGAAGCAATTATAGACTGTGGAAATAAAGAAATAATTACCAGATATGTCACTAAACCAATATTTTACGAACGACCAAAAGATCTTGATTTAAAAGACATTGTAACTATACGGAAACCTGTAAAAAATATTTTTCCAAAAGTAAAGAAGTTCGTAAAACAACCAGTTAAACACGGAACGAAATATACGAGAAAGAAAATGAAAGTACCTTTTAATATGAACACGTTAACTCGTAAGGTAAAATTCTAAAAGGAAAAACGTAACTTAACAAATAATATAATAATTATACGCACGCTTTTTAGCATTTATGTATAAAAACAAACTCAGCCTATTTAGTAGTTGCTATATAATGCTATATTATTATTCTAGCTTGTATTAATAATTATCCTACTATAAAACAATTTATAAAAAAAGGGCAAATATAATACCAATGCTGATTGTCTCTCTAAAATTTCATTAAACGCTATCGAAAACGAAAGCGAATATATAATCAATAATCCCGAAGATATTGACAACGACATAAGTCAATACTTTCTTCAATTCTCTCCAACCACTGAACATACTAATCAAGGTATTCCTATTTTAGATGAAATAATAAATAATAAAGTTAATCAAATTTTAGTCTATCCTAACATTTACCCAAAAATTCATATTACTCACGAGACATATGAAAACCACAAAATAATAAAAATAAAAATTCCGATCAGTGAAAACGGAAAAATAATTTTAGACTTTTTAAAAGAATATACAAACTCAAAATTAAATTACCATATCTATTTCCACCAAGATAATTTATACCTAGCCTTTAATAAAGTGTATTTAGAATATTTTTCTGTAAATGGTCCGAAATTAATTCGATGTACTAAACTAGTCAATACTATTTCCGATAAAGAAGAACAAGTTTTAATGAGAAAAAATCATCACGAAGGTAAAACAAACCATCGAGGCATTATTGAAACCCTTCAATATTTAAAAAGAAACTATTATTGGAATAATATGAAAAAAATCGTAACCGACTATATTAATCAGTGCGACATTTGTAATCGATCTAAGTACGGAAGGAAAAAACCATATGTTCCTTTTATGTTAACCGAAACACCTTCTAAACCATTTCAGGTAATACATATTGACGTATTTACATTTGATAATCGCGACTATCTCACGCTAGTTGACGCTTTCTCAAAATTCGCACAAGCAATCTGTTTACCAGGTAAAACCGCAATTCACGTGTGTAAAGCTCTGATAAAATATTTCTCATCATTTGGCGTTCCACAAAATATTATTCTTGATAATGGCAGCAACTTTAACTGCGAAACAGTAAAGGAAATGCTTAAGTTGCATAAGATAAAAGTTCATTTTACTACGCCACAACATCATGAATCAAATGCTGTTGTTGAAAGATTCCATTCCACCGTCATAGAACACCTGCGTGTTTTAAGAGAAATATATCCTGACGAAACAAAAAGCGATCTTATGGATTACGCAATAATCGGTTATAATAATTCAATACATAGTACGACAAATTATACACCTTTTGAGTTGGTATTTGGCCATACAGATTTAAGAGACCCAAACGAAATATTCATGCCGGAAATATTCTTTTCACAGTATGCGGAAAATCATAAAGAAAAATTAAAACACGTATACGAAAATGTTTCCGAAAAACTTAATAATGAAAAAGAAAAAATCGTTTCAAAACATAATACTTTAGGCGAAACGAACCCAATATTTAAAGTAGGTCAAACAGTATATAAAATAAATCCTAATAAGAGAAATAGGAAAAATCAAAAGTTCTTAGGACCCTATCTCATTACACAATTATTAGATAGGAACCGTGTTAAAGTAACTCACAAAAATGAAGCAAGTAAGCCTGAAACAGTTCACATTAAAGAACTGAAAAACCCTTCTGTTGTTCCAGACTTACCCTCTACGTCATCAGACCAGCAAGACTAGAAAAACCCATTTACCATAATCTAAATGAAAACCCTGGTCTTTTACCCCTAAAACTTGGCAATGCACAAAATCAAATCGATACTTGGAGATTTATTCAAATATGTGATATTTCTAATATTATCAATGAATTTCATTCGATTCAATCATTCTATGTTCAAATTAAAAGCACACTTGAAAACACCACTGAAACCAATGATTACAACAAAGAATTAAAAAATTATTATCATATAATAAGTAATCTCGAAAGTAAAATTCAAGTTCAAATATCACAAATAAACCCATCGTTTATTTATAGAAATAAAAGAGGCATCATAGATGAACTCGGATCAGTAATAAAATCAATAACCGGCAACCTAGATCAAAATGACGCAAAACGATATGACGAAGCTATATCATCGTTAGCAAATAACCAAAACAAAATAAAGACTGTTCTAAAAGATCAAATTTCCTTATTAGAACACTCTATACAAAAGTTTCAAAATGATACTATTATCCTTTCAAATAATCAAGTAATATTAAAAAATCGAATTTCAGAACTAGAAAAGGTCATCAAATCTACACATCTTGAGAATATTGAAATATATCATTACATTGCTCTAGAACTAGTAATTTCACAATTAACAGCAACACTAAGAATAATGTATGATATTCTAGAACGAATTGAAACTGCAATGACTTTTGCAAAATTAAACATACTTCATAATTCAATAATCGAACCAAAGGAATATTTACTCGAATTACAAACTATCAGTAAATATATTCAAAAGACAAAGAATAAACTTCCTTTCGAAGTAAATTTGCAAAATATCTTAATATTCGAAAAAATAACTGAAATTAAAAGCTACGTGAAAGGTAATCAAATAGTTTTTATTTTAGAAATACCGATTGTCGAAAGCGATAATTATAATTATTATCATTTATATTCCTTGCCGACAAGATTCCAAAGATCCTTTAAAGCCATAATCCCACATTCTAAGTATTTTCTCCTAAATGAACATAGTTTTGCACTCTTTGACATAAAATGCCAAGAAATAATAACAAATGAGTTTTTATGCCGAGAAATCCATATTTCAAAAGTCAACAAAGATTCACCATGCGAAGTTCAACTGTTGAAGTATTCAAGAAACATAACCAATTGCCTACAAGTCTACGTTGACGTCACCGAGGAGAAATTCCAAAAATTGGAGAAAGGCCAATGGATAGTCATATCACCTAATAGTGCCGTTGCAGTCCAAAAGTGCGGTAACGACAAAGACAATATTCTTATAAACGGAACTTATGTAATCGAACTATTTAATGACTGTGAAATAACGCTGAAAGACACTCTTTTAAAAACTTTCCAAAATTCGGGACCACAATTTAAAAATATTTTACTTCCGAATTTAAACCTTAATTTAGATATTAAAAACTCAAAAGATATTTTTATTGAGAAAGAATTAAAATTAACTTCCATAAATCTTGACGAAACGAAAGACATTTTTAGTGCTCTAAACAAACAAAAACATGAAATTAATGAAATCAATGAAGTGCCGATACATTTCGACAGAATCAGTTTTTGGACAATAATGCTTTACCTATTATTGGTTTTTGCAATATTATATATTAGTTATAGATTATGGAAGAAGAAGAGGACTGAAACACCCTCAACTCCAGCATCGGAAGAAATAAGAAAAGGATTACAAGAGATCCAAGCCACCCTCAACTTTTAAATTCAAACCATGTTTCAACCCTGGTTTTCATCTTAGGCCGGAGGAGTTATGGGAACAGACCATCCGACGTAGCACATCTGCACCTGCTGAATCTGCAAGCCAGCTCAGCATCTTTTAACTTATAAATAGAAGTATATTCGTAATTATTGTTTGTCTTATATTAGTCTTGTATTAGCTTGCAAAGTCTCTGCATCTTTAGATCTGTATTTTGTCAAGTTAAAGTAATATAGACCCTGTAGTGGTTTGTGAGTTGTTTTTAAAAACAGGCTTAACACGAGAGGCGACATAATTCGCGTTACCGAGAATCGAGTTAAACGTAAGCGAGATCAATGAAACTTCGTCATAATTGTTTTATATGCAGAAATATAAGAAGCATCCCATGTTACATCAAACAGGTGCTAGTACAAGTCGTGAACCCGATCAGCTGTTACCTGATAATCATGCGATTAATGACATTCCGGACGATAACCAATCAATAATACGCCAAGTCGATCCGGACGAAAATAATGATAATGAAACTGTACATACGAGCGCGGAAAACCCTATTCTGACTATTAACATCACTGAAAAACCTTTAAATTATTTTCTATGTTAAATCGTCATAATAAAAGTAAATCCGAATACGCGAATTGAGACTAAAAACGTGTTCGGAAACCCGGTTAATAGACTCTATGTTACAAACGATTCTTTTCAAAACCAAGTAATTCAGTATTTAAAAGAATACGGAGACCCAAAACGGCAATATGTATTTTATTTTCAGAATGACGACGACCAAAGCCTTTATAAACAAATGTGTAATTTTTTGCCTCAAACCTTTAGGTACGCCTCATATAGACTGCTAAAATCTAACAAAACTTCTTTGTGATGTTACAAGCGAAGATAAACAAAAAAACACAATCAAAAGTTAACACAAAGGCGTGACTAATCATAGAGGAATTCACGAAACAATCGATCAACTTCGCGCAAAGTATTATTGGCTCAAAATGAACGATGACGTCACAAAATGTATTAATAATTGCTCTATACGTCAACAAGTAAAATAAGAACGTCACCCGCCATTAATTAAATTACAACTCACTCCCACTCCTAAAAAACCTTTCGAAACAGTTCATGTAGACACCTTTAAATTTGGCAACACTGTGGCCCTAACAATCTGCGATAGCTTTTCAAGATTTGGTCAAGCATTTATTTTACCAAGCTTGTCAGCCTTTCTTACATGTCTACCAATGACTCTTACAATTTGTCTCAAATTACAAAATTCCCGAAAATATCGTATCAGACAATGGTATAGAATTCAACGAAAATCTCATAAAAGAATTTGCTAAACTACACAAAATTAACTGGCACTACTCCTTGCTTCTAAATCCGAATAGTAATTCGATAGTTGAGCGATTTCATTCCACACTTTTAGAACATGCGTACATTGTTCTTGTCGAAATCCTCTCGAGAAATTAAATTTCGCAATACTATAGTTGAAGCCGGAAATAATAGTCAGTGACTCATTTTTAGTTTTAAGGCGCGCCAAGAGGGGTATGGGAAGAGAGAAGGAAATGCCAGTGGCGGATACAATTGCTTTGTAAATTAATATGTTATAATAACTATATAATGGAATTGTAATAAGTAGACTTAGGCCAATATGCACTTTAAAAAATAAAGTTTATGCACATAAATATGCATGATTTTAGTCCAAAATATGCAAAAAAACGTATATTCAAAATTATTCCTAAGTCTAATAATAAGCATAAGCAGTAATAATTGTACAAAAAACAAATAGTACTATGTATTCATTAAGCCTAGGAAAAAAAAGAGTCATGGATGATAAGGGGTTTTTCTTATCATAAAATACCATATTGAAAGTTGCATCAAAAGTTTACATCAAAAATCAATAAAATTTTAAGTTTACTACTCGTTATCGGAGGTTTGATCAGAATTTGACTCAGAATCATTACTATCACTACTATCGGAACCAAGATTGATAATAAGAGGTTCAACTATAACTTCGACCGTAGTATCCAAATCCCACATTTTTTGTTTTATCACATGTTCGATACACTTCTGCCAATTATCAGCTGTAACGTTATCAATAGCTTCGTTTAACAAACACGCATACACGATTTTTACCAATGCATGTTCGCCCACAGTTAAATGTCTTTTCACTTTTTTTGCAGGACTTGTCGAAGCTTCGACCTGTTCCATTTTACAAATTAATATTTTGAATTAACAATACAAAAATTCACAGTCCTTCGCAAAGATGCAACCGAGGCGGGGGGACATTGAAAATGATGAATAAAAACGCAAAAATGTGATTTGCGTTGAAATTCATATGGTTTCCAAAAGCAGAGTTTAAAAAAGTAAAAATACAAACACGAGTGTTTATAATATAGGTATATAATTAAAGAAATGCATTTTTAGCAATAATATTAAACATTATCATAATTAAAACAAAAATAAATAAAGAATGTTACCCTTCACTTTTTGATAGGAAAATCTATTAATATATAATTAGCCATAACGTTACTGTAATATTTTTAACCTGTTCTGATTCGGTTTAGCCCGCATTGGCTATTTCTAGTCACTTTTCGTTAGTCGTTCAAACAACTTTCCGTTAGTTTCAACTTATTGATGTGTAAACATCTTACGCGGCGGTATGAGAGTAAATCTCGGCAAATGGGACGAAAATGTGTAAACCGATTCTAGCCGCTAGGGCGGTATTATATAAAATTTTGCCATTTAAAATCGTTTTAAATGGATTTTAGATGATAAAAAAAAATAATTTAAATTAAACGAACGGTCAAAAGTATTATTTATTAATTATTATATTCGCAGGGTATTTGGATCCATAGTACAGCTTATTTTTAATGGACGGTTGAATTTAAAATGAATTTTCGCTTCAAAATCCACGACAAATTCGTCCTAAAAAAGTCCGAATTTTCGGATTTTTATGCAATTTCGCCATATAGAATCGTTTTTAAACGGATTTGAGATGATAAGAGTGCATATTATTATTTTAAATTAAACGAACTGTCAAAAGTATTATTCAGA
This sequence comes from Pissodes strobi, assembly GCA_016904865.1. Lineage (NCBI taxonomy): Eukaryota > Metazoa > Arthropoda > Insecta > Coleoptera > Curculionidae > Pissodes > Pissodes strobi. The sequence continues at coordinate 26,266 of JAEQML010050542.1, read as the reverse complement.
TGCCCAGACGTTTAAAACAATATTGAGTCACAGCCCTCTTCTAAAATTTGCAAAATTTGGTTATTGACTTTCCCAAATCAAAGGATGTCGGCCCAAGATCACTAGGTAAATAAGCTGTGTCCATATGTTGATGTTATTCCTGGTGGCAGTAGATTTTCGTATCGAATTTATGCAGTGAATTAATCCACTCCTAAGCTGCCAGTAAGTATTATTAAAGAATCCTAACTAATATTATAGATGCGAATGTGTTTGTTTGTTTGATTCTTACGCTTTCACCCATAAACTGTTCCGATCATCATGAAATTTTGTACAGATATTTTCAAGAGTATAGTAAAGAACATAAGACACCTTTAGCTTTTACCCAGGGCTTCGTTCGCGTTGATTTTTTATTATTTTAAACTTTATTATTAAACCTAAATTTATTCTATGAACAAGCTAAAACGTACAGGCAACTGCCAGAGCATGTTGAAAATGCCAGTTCTCGTCCGATCACTGAAGTTAAGCAACGTCGGGCGGGGTTAGTACTTGGATGGGTGACGGCTTGGGAACACAACGTGCTGCTGTTATTTTTTTACAACCGATGTCGTTATAGGATATGTTTATACCTCAGTGTCTCGAGTACTAGCAGACTGGCAAATATATTTTTAAGTCATTTCAACCGACTCCGATACGTTATAATCAAATTTAATCTTTTTGGTTATTTGGTTAGTCGCAAAAATTCGGTTCGTTTTAACTTACTTAAATTTTTGCAACCTATTCCGATACGGTTTAGCCCGTTTTGGTGCTTTTGGTTACTTGTGATTAGTTTTGGTTAGTCATTCAATCAGCTTTCGGTTAGCTTTAGTTAGTTTTAAATTATTGTAGTAATTTGAACCGGTTCCGATACGTTATGGTTAATATTAGTTAGTCGGCAAAATTCGGATAATTCAAGTTCGTTTCACCTTACCTTAATATTTTTAATCTGTTCTGATATGTTTTAGCCCATTTTTGTGCTTTTGGTTAGTCGTTCACTCAACTTTCGGCTAATTTCAGTTAGTTTTAACATGGCTAACTAAACCAATTTTAGTGTTTTTGGTTATTTTTGGTTAGTCACCAAAATAAGGTTAATTTAAATTAGTTTCAACTTACTTCAATATTTTTAATCTATTTCGATACGTTTTAGCCTGTTTTGGGGCTTTTAGTTACTTTTGGTTAGCTTTGGTTGGTTATTCAATCAATTTTCGGTTACTTTCAGTAAGTTCCAATTTATTTGAGTCATTTCAACCGGTTACGATACGTTATCAACAATTTAAACGTTTTTATTTAATAATTTAGGTCGTCGCCAAACTTCGGTTAATTTGGGTTAGTTACTTATTTTATTTTTAATCTGTTCCGATACGCCTTAGCCCTTTTTGGTGTTTTTGGTTACTCTTTATTAGTTTTGGTTAAACATCTTTTGGTTAGGTTTAGTTAGTTTTAATTTACTTTAGTCATTTGAACCGGATCCGATACGTCATATCCAATTTTAATGTTTTTGGTTAACTTTAGTTAGTCGCCAAAATTCGATTAATTTTTAGTTTCAACTTACTTCAATATTTCTGTTCCGATATATTTTAGCCGCTTTTCATGCCTTTGGTTACTTTTGGTTCGTTTTGGTTAGTCGTTCAATCAACTTTCGGCTAATTTCAGTTAATTTTAATTTATTTTAATCCTTCGGACCAGTGCCGTTACACTATAACCAATTTTAGTGTTTTTGGTTAGTCACCAAAAATTCGGTTAATTTAAGTTTGTTTTAACTTACTTCAATATTCTAAATTTATTTCGATGCGTTTTAGCCCGTTTTGATGTTTTTAGTTACTATTGGTTAGTCGTTCAGTCAACTCTCGGTAAAGTTCAGTTAGTTTTAATATATCTTAGTCATTTGAACCGGTTCCGGTACGTTATAAGCAATTTTAATGTTTTTGGTTAGTTTCAGTTAGTCGCCAAAATTCGGTTAATTTGGGTTAGTTTTAACTTACTTCAATATTTTTAATCTATTTCGATATGTTTTACCCGTTTTGGTGCTCTTAGTTACTTTTGGTTACTTTTGATTAGACATTTAATCACCTTCCGATATGTTATAAGCAATTTTAATGTTTTTGGTTAATTTTGGTTAGTCACCAAAATTCGGTTAGTTTGGGTAAGTTTTAACTTACTTCAATCTTTTTAATCTATTTCGACATGTTTTAGCCCGTTTTGGTGCTTTTAGTTATTTTTGGTTAGTTTTGGATAGTCATTCAATCATCTTTCGGTTACTTCCAATTTATTTTAGTCATTTGAACCGGTTCCGATACGTTATAAGCAATTTTAATGTTTTTGGTTAGTTTTGGTTAGTCACCAAAATTCGGTTAATTTGGGTTAGTTTTAACTTACTTCAATATTTTTAATCGATTTCGATACGTTTTAGCCCGTTTTGGCGCTTTTAGTTAATTTTGGTTAGTCATTCAATCATCTTTCGGTTACTTTAAGTTAGTTCCAATTTATTTTAGTCATTTTTCCGATACGTTATAAGCAATTTTTGTTGTTTTTTTTTTAAATTTTGGTTAGTCACCAAAATACGGTTAATTTGGGTTAGTTTTAACTTACTTCAATATTTTTAATCTATTTCGATACGTTTTTCCCGTTTTGGTGCTTTTGGTTAGTCGTTCAATAAACTTTCGGTTAGTTTCAGTTAGTTCCAATTTATTTTAGTCATTAGAACCGATTCCGATACGTTATAATCAATTTAAGTTTAAATAAACAAACTAACACGATCTCTCGCGTACGACGTCATGTGTGGCAAATGTAGTATGCACTTTATCACGATTTGAGGCCCTATTTAGGAAAAGAAAAACATTTTCAATGTTAAAACAAAACGATAACCTAAACCCGCAATCGTGACTATGCAACAGGTCTCTCACAAGGTCCATGCTCGTTTACTGTTGCAACGTTGCGACCTCCGCCGGACGGTCGTAAAATATCAGTACGATTACGTCCGTCGATCGCGAACCTCTGTTAAAATACAGCTGCTTCAAATGCTCCGCGTAAGCTCCTGTATACGGGCCACAATGAATTTGGCAGCGGTGCACGTTTTGTGTCGGAACCCTGTGTCCGCATTTAGAACAAGCGGCATTTTGCGAGCATTTCATACCAGATTTATTGTTAAATATTACTTTAAGCCGCTCTTGTTGGTCTGTTTTCGAACCAGTGACTGACTATTATTTCCGTCTTATACTATAAATAAAAACCAATCGATCTTGTTCTTGGGTACCTTGAATTAAAGGAACCAATAGATATTAATAACGATATACAGATAATCAATCACCAATTAAATCAGAACAAATAAATAATGAATGACCTATATAAAAATATTCACGTAAAAATCTCCAAAAATAAATCAAACGTAATTGCAAAAGCAAACGAAAAACGATACGATCCTCCCGAAATTCAACCTGGTGCTATAGGTTATAGAAAATTAACCGACAGACAACCAAAATCCATTATTAAAACGGAGATTTATCCACAATACCGAAACAGAATTATTGCACTCGACGCGCGTTTCGCTAACCATGTTAGCATCATCAGGAGATGATTAAAACTAAATTTAGAACTCTACCTAACTCGCTTTTATACTAAATGTTTGCTAAATCAAGCGGAACCAAAGGAACCAATCCTGGAATCCCACTAGTCACGCTTGATCAGCCAATACAATGGACTATACGGAATAGGCCCTCTATCTCTATTTAAACTATTCACATTTAATAATTTCCATACTTTCATATGCGTCTAATAATCTCCTATCAGTTATATTATGAATTAATTTTAAATTTTTAATTGTTATTCTATGATTGTTATCAAAAGCATGCTCGGCAACACTTGATTTTTCTGTTCTACCATACTTTAAATGAGCTATGTGTTCCTTGAATCTCGTTTGTATAGATCTCCTAGTTTGCCCAACATATTTTTGGTTACAATCCATGCATCCAATTTCATATATTCCACTTCTTTCTAATATTTCAATTTTGTCCTTTGGACCAATTTCTTAATGTTGAACTGAGTTTGGTATACTAATTTTAAACCTACTTCCTTAAAGACTTTTTGAAGTCCTCCAGTATACTGAGGATTATATGGTATCGAGACATATTTTGTATTTTCATCCTGATTGACGAAAGAAGTGGAATCACGAATGGTCATTCTAAACAAATGCCTATTAATTAGTCTATTTATTAAGTTAGTATGAAACCATTAACTTTCGCTATATTCCTAATTGTCTCCTTTTCATTATTAAATCTTTCTCTGCTGAGAGGAAAGTTAACCATACGGTGTACCAAAAAATGTAAGCTGGCCAATTTGTGTTGGTCGCAGTGGAAGGAGTCATTAGGAATATATCGGTTAGTGGCAAGGGTATGGTACAGGTATGTGGATGACATTTTCGCGATTTTCGACACAAAAACCGCTAATATCGAAGATTTTGTAACCGAACTAAATAACCGTTTCCCCACCATTAAATTTGCTTATGAAGTTGAGAACAATGGCAAACTTCCATTTTTGGATACTTTAGTGATTAGGAACGATAATAACACACTAGAATTTGATATTTATAGAAAAAGTACTGCCACTAACCGATATATTCCTAATGACTCCTTCCACTGCGACCAACACAAATTGGCCAGCTTAAATTTTTTGGTACACCGTATGGTTAACTTTCCTCTCAGCAGAGAAATATTTAATAATGAAAAGGAGACAATTAGGAATATAGCGAAAGTTAATGGTTTCAATACTAACTTAATAAATAGACTAATTAATAGACATTTGTTTAGAAAGACCATTCGTGATTCCACTTCTTTCGTTAATCAGGCTGAAAATACAAAATATGTCTCGATACCATATAATCCTCAGTATATTAGAGGACTTCAAAAAGTCTTTAAGGAAGTAGGTTTAAAATTAGTATACCAAACTCAGTTCAACATTAAGAAATTGGTCCAAAGGACAAAATTGAAATATTAGAAAGAAGTGGAATATATGAAATTGGATGCATGGATTGTAACCAAAAATATGTTGGGCAAACTAGGAGATCTATACAAACGAGATTCAAGAAACACATAGTTCATTTAAAGTATGGTAGAACAGAAAAATCAAGTGTTGCCGAGCATGCTTTTGATAACAATCATAGAATAACAATTAAAAATTTAAAATTAATTCATAATATAACTGATAGGAGATTATTAGACGCATATGAAAGTATGGAAATTATTAAATGTAAGAATAGTTTAAATAGAGATAGAGGGCCTATTCCGTATAGTCCATTGTATTGGTTGATCAAGCGTGACTAGTGGGATTCCAGGATTGGTTCCTTTGGTTCCGCTTGATTAAGCAAACATTTAGTATAAAAGCGAGTTAGGTAGAGTTCTAAATTTAGTTTTAATCATCTCCTGATGATGCTAACATGGTTAGCGAAACGCGCGTCGAGTGCAATAATTCTGTTTCGGTATTGTGGATAAAACTCCGTTTTAGTGCATGTTGCCGAAGGTTCCAAACCCCAACATAGTAAATCCATTATATAGACCTGAACACATTTTACGAAGTAACGATCTAACCGTAACTATGGCACAAAACACATATCATAAACAAGTATTTAAAAAGCCTCGAAAAATGACAGACAATCCCCTTTTACAAGTTGACGACACTATTTCACCTGATGAGGGCACAGACCACAGAAAGTTCAAATTCAGAATCTTAAAAACAATCCTGGGATCCTCCCCTTTAAACTGGGCACTGCCAGAGTTAAAATTGCATCCCACACCTTTTTCCATTATATTCATTTAATTCCGCTTCATAACCAGGTTAATTCGATAATTAACCAATATCAAAAACTAGAAGAAACAATAAATAGCTCATCTACTACACACCAGCTTCCGCTATATGAAGCATATAAGCATTTAAAATACGAAGTAAACGTAGTTAGCTAAAAGATTAATTCTCTGTTCCCCGCGAATAGATCGAAAAGAGGCCTAATCAATCGCTTAGACTCATTAATAAATATATTCCGCCCACTACCTAGGAATTTTTCCTGAAATGGAGAAAATTCAGACCAATTGTGAAGACAGGAAACAGCCTCGTTAAAAGGAACGTTTTTGTTTGTCGTTCTTCCAAAATGTTCCTTGAAAAGTTCAAAGTACACCTATAAGAATGAAAAAGAAATTTTTCATGGACACCCTGTAACTTTAGAAGAAATTAAATCCATTAACGTTCCTGCCCTTCAAGTGGAAACAGTCGGACTTGAAAAAATTCTGCTAAATAAGCTTCATGAACTTCAACTTCAAGCATCCCAAGAAGAGCCGTTGGAGTTTTCCAAACTTCATATCTCCTACAGCCAATGGTTATTTTGGATTGTAATAATTTTAGTGCTTGTTATTACTGGGTACTTCTTCGTCAAGAAAAGAAGAGAAGTTATAGAAATTATAAGAAGACCGCAGCGTAGGCCTGTCGACGAAGCTCAAGTGGTTCCACCCGCGAGTTCCTTCTAGGGATGGAGGAGTTATGTACGTCTCTCATTGCTTTCCGTGTGAACCGAGCTGACTCAACATTGCAACTTAAGCAGTTTACCCAGAATTGATGTTCGATGGAAGAACTGTGTGAAAGTTTAGATTTTAGAATCGGCATAGACAGTAAACGATAAACACGCTTTTATTCAGCTTTTAAATATTGTATTTTTTTAATTTAAATAAAATTAATAATCTTTTAAAAAGTAATTCTTTATGACCAACAACATAAAGATATCTAGGTATATAGGGTTTCTTGAAACTTCTTTTCCAAACCATAGTCTATTCTTTACTATCCAAAAAGGGCTATAATGATTTAATATTACTTTGCTAGACTTTATACAAAGAGGACACGTGCTTGTGATGATGGCATGATGAACCATCACCATGAGTTTTTCAAGCAGGTCGGTTGTAGTGAAACATGGTACTTTAATTTGCAAGTCAAAATTCTGTCTATACTCAACTGGAAGTTTCCCCCAAATAAATAATAGTGTTCTGGTAGCGAAATGACTGGTGGCTCGCTTGGAAGGGAACGTGAAGAAAGAAGACACAATGATGTTTAAGCCTAGAATACACGACGCCGAAATAGAACGAGACAGTTTACCGTCATGCCATTTGGATTGGGTAATGCTCCGGCTACTTTTGTGGGGCTCATGGAGACTGTTTTGAAGGGCTTATCCTAATCAACGAGCTTAGCGTATCTCGACGATCCATTGTGGTTGAAAAAACGTTTGACCACATGCGAAATTTAAGAGAGGTACTTCAGAGAATAAGAAGCTTCGGATCGAAGTTCAGTCCGAAGAAATGTCACTTACTACTACACTACTACTGTGTTACAGGAAGAGAACTTCTGGCAGTCATCAGAAGAGTCCAGCATTTTATAAGTACCTCTATGGAAGAAAGTTTTTGCCAAGCATGGTGCTTTAAAATGGCTCCTGAGCAGCAATTAGCTGGTGGATTGAGAAGTTGCAAGAGTTCGACTAGGACACAAAACATCGGTCAGGAAGGGCTCATAAAAATGCAGATGCTTTATCAACAAGGTCCTGCCCTGAATTCTGCAAACATTATTACATAACTGAAGATGAGGAAGCAATATACAGTCCACAGAACAACGCCGGTTGACAATCGAACGCGTTACGTGAAAACCAAGAGAAGAATCCGGATATGTGTTATCATGAGATGGAGTGAAGGCCAACGACCGACATGGCAGGAAGTATCGCGTTATTCTTCTGTGGTTAATTAAGTTCTATTGGGCTCATTGGAACTCCTACTTAAGAATTGTGAAGACTCCAGACGGAACGGAAGACAGAAGTCAGGGTGTAAATACCCAAGAGCAGATGGTCAGAAGCAATGACAATAAATTCATTATGGCGTTACAGGAAGACAATTGGGAGTCAAAAGAACCATTCGAAAGCGATGAGAATGATTCTGAGTAAATTTTCAAGCTGATGCTAAGGACTGGTGCACGAAATGTGCAATTTGCACCGCCAGTAATGGCGCGCAGAAACGTCCAAAAGCACCTATGCGCCAATACAATGTCGGCAGCCCATTCGAGAGGATCGCCATCAACGTTGCAGGACCATCCTCGGAATCGGACAACGAAGATAAATACATCGTGGACTACTTTAGCTAGTGGGTTGAAGCGTATGTCTTGCCCAATCAAGAGGTTCTACTATCGCTGAGCGTATTGGTAGCATGGATATGTCGTTTTGGCGTCCCATTAGAGATACACTCGGATCAATGCAGGAATTTCGAGTCAGCATTGTTTCAGAAAGTATGTGCTACCAGAACATCCGAAATACAAGGAGGACTGCATTACATCCACAGTTCGATGGGATAGTTGAGCGGATGAGCAGGACTATAAATCGACATCTAGTCAAGTAGTTTCGTGAATATTCTAACGCCAGTGGCAGAATAGAGTGAAGGAGTTGTACGAGTGAGAACCGAGGAACGAGTATTACAAACTGGGGATTTGGTCCGGCTGTACAATCCCCAGCGTCAACGTGGTTTATACGCGAAAATACAAAACTCCTGGGAAGGTCCGCATGAGGTTTTGAAAAGAATAAATGACATTACCCACAGAATCGGAAATCCACCCCGAGGAAAGCCCAGAGTGAACCATTTTAATCGTCTGGCAAATTATGCTGGGAACCACGACTATTATCCATACGCGGATGATCCGGTAATACTTATAAGAAGCAACTCGCAAAGAACTATCTCAGAATACAGTGAAGTATCTGGGAATTACCCTAGATAAAACACTTAACTGGAATGCCCATCTGGATAAAATTGCTGCAAAAGCGAAACTGTCATTATGGACTCGCAGACGCATTTATGGCAAAACATGAGGCTTACATCCCAAACAAATGAACTGGCTATATATTTCGGTCATAAGACCAATGATAACATATGGAGCAGTAGCTTGGTACTCTAAGAGCCTACAGAGCTCCGCGAGAATCAAATTGTGCACTTTACAAAGACAAGCGTGTCTGGAAATTAGTGCCGCCTTCGGCACTACACCCACGGCAGCGCTTGAGTGCCTTCTAAATCTGCCACTTCTCCAAATAGTACTGGAGAGGGAGGCCAGATGGGCTACGTATAGATTGACACAGGCGGACATCAACGACTCGCAGGCGATAATCATGGTGCCCAACAAGCTGAAAAACAGTAATGAGCGGGACAGTGTGTTGGGTCTACGATCAGATGTTATGCCTACCAAAACTAACTATTACCATGCCTATGACGTCCTCCTACCAGACAGGAACGAATGGGCAAAAGACTCCGAACATCTGCAGCAGTTTGTGGACAAATGAAGTGAGTTACCGGGCCTAACTCATTCAAAGATGGCAGTGAATCTGCCATCAGGAGTGAAAACTAAACAACTGCTTCAACTTGGCGACAAAATGTGCAGGCGATAGTTGGCATCTAGACTGGCCATTGTCGACTAAGAAGCCACATGAACAAGATAGAGCTTTCCGAAGAAACGGAATGCCGCTTGTGCTTGGAGGACGAAGAAACAATGGAGCTTGTTTTATGCTACTGTCCAGCAATGGAAATTACACTTGCAGATTTGAAAAGATTTGAAAACTATCCACCCCAGAAGGCTATTCGATTTCATGAAGAGGAAATCATAGATGTGAGCCACAATAGACCAAGGGTCGCTCTGGAGGGCCCCATTTGGGCCCACTCACGTGTACAATCACATCACTTCATGAAGTTTGATCGACTGGAAGTTACAGATGTTGGAATGGTGCTGCAAATTACTGATGGCAAAGAAATAATTCGCCCGCCCAACACGCCATCTACCGTGATGTGTGGAGTACCCTTGCCAACCTTAGAGACACGATGTTATCAAAGGATCTCATATGCCTGGCAATTCCAAAGATATCCTGTGGACGCGACAAGATGGCTTGTCTCATTTAGATTTAGGGAGAGGTAGAGATAGTTTATACATGTAAATACAAAAAATGTTCACACACGCCAACATTGTACAGTTAATGCTAATAAGCACCCTTAACTGGGTCTGAATAAAAATCAAAGTACCTTTTTTAACATTATGGCTTAAACATTTACAAAACACATTTAAACGTCATACTTCAAAAAGACCTTACATATTTCACACATTAAAATGTATATTAACAAATTACATATTATTGGTAAAAGAGACATTTACAATGTACACACTACAAGCACAGCTCAGAAATTTCTGGACACTATAAAAATGGTTTCAGTTAAGATTTTTTTAAGGATATTGTTGAACTTTATGAGTGGAAGTTCTCGGATACTCAAGGGAACTCTATTAAAGAGTTTAATCGCCAAATGTTCCGGTCTGCTCTGGCATCTTCCAAGCTTGCAGTAGGTCACCCGAAGATCATTCCTTCCCCGTGTTAGGTATTCATGCAAGTTATTGTGAGTAGCACAGTTTTCTATATTTTCCTGACATAAATGATACTTTCCAGTATAAATACTGATGGGAGGGTTAGTATACCAGACTTCAAGAAAGCACCCCTGCAATTGTCCCGGAAGCCAAGACCAGCAATCAACCTAACATCCCTTATCTGCATGCTGAAGACTCTGGCAGTTGACACCGCCCCGCCCCACACCATTATACTGATTGACACGACAAAGTGGAACAGGGCGTAGTAGGCAGACAGGAGAGCAGTCTCAGCAAGGCAGTTCTTCAAATTACGCAACAAGAACACACAGCTTCTGAGCCTTCCAGTCACGCTCTCTACATGGACAGCCCACTTTAGTTTTGGGTCCAGATGCACTCCCAAAAACTTGACCGACGCTTCGTTTTCTCTACCATTGAGATCACGCACCGTAAATATTATGGTCTGCGTTTGTCAGTGTTTAGCAGGAGCTCATTAGACTCAAACCATACCTCGGTTCTTAAATGTGTCTTTCTCGCCTCAGAGCAAACATCCTCAAGCCTACCACCCCGCAGTGAAAGCGCAGTATCATCCACTGAAGAGTGTATTTCGCAGTGGACTCGTTAAGGCAAAAATCGTTGATATAAATTAAGAATAGAATTCGTCCCAAGACTCATCCCTGTGGGACCCCCACACCAATCACTCTCTCCATAGACGACACAGACCCACCCTGACTGACTGGCATCTGTTTTTCAGATATCACATTAGTATCTGAATGCTATTACTATTAAATTTGTAGAACTTTAGCTTGCTCAAAAGGATATCATGAGAGACACAATCAAATGCTTTACTTATATCAAAATATTGTACATGTCATATTGCAAGTCTTCAAAAGAGTCCATAATACTGGAAAGCAGGTCCAGAATACCCAGTATGGTACTCTCGTTCTCCCTGAAACCAAACTGAACATCATAAAATATTAACTTTTGGTGCCATACACTTTTCTAGGACCTTAGATAATATTGGGAGGAATGAGATAGGAAGGTTGTTGTAGACACCTGCAACATCGCCGTTTTTTTAGATAAATATAACAATTGCTTTTTTCAAGATGTGGGGAAAAGTATTTTATTTAAACCACTGATTAAACAGATTAGTTAGTAGAATTATCCTTCGCATCTCCGCCGTCCCTCATTACACTTTGTAGCATACAATTTTTCCCCAAACAAGTTTTAAAGAAGTTATCTAAAAACATGATGATTCAGCCGACCCAGGCCGCTCGAGCTGGTCGCCTTGATGCGTTATTACAAATTACAATTTTGTACCGTTCGGTGACAAGTAACGAATCCGTAAGTCGGTTCTTTCTCTTGCTTTTAAGAAGAAAAATTCCTAGATATCGCATTTCAAGTGACAGTGAAAGTGTTAGTGACACGTCTTGCTCGCAAAGGCGAAAAAAGGGGGCAATATTCATCGGAAGAAAGCGAATCTAGGGATGAGTCCATATAAGATTATATACCAAAATTTACTATACATAAATACCCGGTTATCCTAAATATATTTTGTACGGAGTACCGCAATATAGTGAAATTCGATATTTCTCGAAGCACAGCACTTACTTTGAGCATTAAGATAACTAGTTGTTTATGTTAGAAATCGGTTTATCCGATAATGGTTAAATCATCAGTGTTATCAGTGCCACCAAAACTTTGAGTAAGTCGAAGAGTGCCATTTCTTACGAAATTAACCCCTAAAAACTAGCCACAAAGGCAAGCTGACTCATAATTTACGAGCGACTAAATCCCAAGTTGGGTATTATTATGGCTTTGCATGGCCCTCCGCTCGCTTAACTCGCTACGGGGGCTCAATCAACAAGAACTAACCAAGTGCTAACCAAAACTATCCCAAACGAACCCAAAATTAAGGAAAAAAAGGTAAATAGAAATTCAATAATAGCGTGGGTACAGGATTATAAAATCCCTTAGGACACCACTGCAGATTAGCAAAGCAGAAGACTACAGGATGGAAAAAAAAATTAATTTCAAAATACGCATTCTTGGGAAAAATTGATCTTAAAGATGCATATTTCCTTATTCCTATCCACAGTAGTCATAAAAAGTTTTTAAGGTTCGATTTTTGCAACGTACTATACCAATTTAATTGCGTTCCATTTGGTTTATGTACAGCTCCAGATATGTAAAATTAAAGGGTATAAAAACTGTACTCTACTTAGACGATTGGGTAGTTATTGGAAATTCAAAGGAGAATTGCCTAAAGTATAAATAAAATTACACAAACATTACAAGATTTAGGATTTATAATTAATAACGAAAAAAGCGTAGTTATTCCCGCGAAACAATTTTTAATTTAAGGGTTTATATATAATACAACTAACATGACAATAGCCTTAACTCAAGAGAAAAGGGAAATAATTTATAAAGACATACAAAACATAAGGAAAAGAATAACTGTGAAATCAGATTATTTGCACAACTCGGCGGAAAACTAGTTGCTGCTTGGCCAGCTACACATAAAATCTTTAGAGAGGCAAAAAATTTTAGCATAAAATTAAACAATAGAAAATATGACTCAAGGATTAAGATAACTTTCACTATGAAAAAAGATTTGAATTGGTGGTTAAGAAACATAATGATTTCTGTTCAACATTTTTCTCAACATAAATTTTCTTTAGAAATATTTTCAGATGCTTCACGAACGAACGGGTTGGGGCGTTTTCTGCAATGGGAAAAATCACACGGGTTTTTGGAACAAAAAAGACTGTGGTATCCACATAAACATCCTAGAACTTAAAGCAGCCTTTTTCGGCTTAAAATGCTTTGCAAAAACCTACTCAAACTGCCATATTCTCTTAAGAATTGATAATGCAACGACCATATCGTGCATAAATAAAATGGGCAGTGTACGATTCAAAAAATTAAATAGTATAACAAAAGCTATTTAGAAATGGTGTTGGTTACGCTTTATACGTTAAATCAAAAGACAACAAGGAAGCTGATCTAGAGTCTAGGCGAAATTCTATGGGAACAGATTATGAACTATCACAGAAAGCATTTCAAAAAATTATCAATACATACGGGAATCCACAAATAGATCTGTTTGCCACACACATTAATACAAAGTGCAAGAAATGTATCTCTTGGTTCCCGGATCCGTACTCTGACTCCATAGACGCATTTACAGTAAACTGGTCCGACAAAAAATTGTATGCGTCCCCTTTTCCCATAATAGAAAAAAATATAAGTGATAGGGCTACTGGAATACTGGTAGTCCTTTGGTCATCACAACCATGGTCAATTGTTCACGGACCTACTGGCAGAACAGTCTATTATCTTTTACCCTGAAAAATACTTACTCACATCTCCTTGCAGAGAGAAACGCCCAGCTGGCTGGACAGAAAAATTAAAAGTATTCTCAAAATTCTATAACAAACCTAGCGCGGGTAATCCCACTGAATTTGCATCTTGTTTATTGAACTATAATTTCTAAGGAATCATATAAATATGAAGTTACAATTATAACTTACTTACCAACTTGTTATCATATTACATAAGAATATTGGTATAGTATTAAAAATAAGTTAAAAAATAGGTTAATATATGTATTATTAAATCTAATGGTTACAAATTTGGATTTTAGTTTATAAAAAGGGCCTTGCAAATCTAGGACCACAGAAAAATCGCAATTTTCAGTTAATGTAGATTACATCGCAAATACTTTAAACAACTACAAAGCCTAATGAGGGACGGTGGAGATGCAAAGGATAATTACAAGATCAGCATCTCCGCCGTCCTTTATTACAAACCCATCCAGTCTTTACCTTCTCCCTATCATTGGGGTGTAATGTAATCAAAAATCTCAGGAACCAAAATTGTAATGACGCATCAAGGCGACGAGCGCGAGCGGTCTGGGTCGGCTGAATCATCATGTTTTTAGATAACTTCTTTAAAACTTGTACCGATTAGGAAAAAATTGTATACTACAAAGGGTAATGAGGGACGGCGGCGATGCTCGGATAATTCCGATCGATCTTCCTTACAGGTAAGTGGATTGATCTTGTAATTTGTTATACATTTTGGTTTAAGATAGCTTGATGGTAAGCTCTTTAACTGATTTTAACTCTTCTCGATTACCTGCCATACTGCCTGCAAATTTCACTCAAAAAAGCAGCCTGTCCCTCATTAGGCATAATGCGTCATTAAACCGCTCTACCCTGTAGGTTCGCTCCGGAAACGATTGCACGTAAGCCTCCTTAAAAGCACAATAAATATTTTAAATTTTTCATTTATAGATTTATGTTTCAGCAATGAAATCCCACTTGTATGAATCTCCTATTTTATAGAATAGAATTAACTCCATCTGTGTTAAAAGTCTAAATGTTTGTTTATCCATTTCATTAAACTTACTTGTCTCGTCTATGCTAAAGGAAACCACCCGATTACTGTGGTCGGAAACTCCCAGCTGTAATGTCTCTACCGAGGCGGACTCAGTGACAAAATTAACAAAGATATTGTCGAGGCAAGCAGATCCACGAGTAGGTCCCGTGATCATTTTTGCAAGACCATAAGTTGCCAAAAGATCACCAAGTGAAGTAGCCTCCCTTTTATGGGTGCCAAGTAGAACATTAAAATCACCTGCCAGGACAATATCATCTCTGGCATTGCCAACTCGCTGAAGGGCAGACGCTACCCAAGCAGCACACAAATTTTGTTTCTCGAGTGAAATATTATATTCCTGATTTAATACAGTTTCCTGGATCGCTGATTTGTTATATATGAGTCACCAGAAAGACAAATACGCTTGTATAATAAATATGTTTTGTAAAATTGTTTTATAGACATTTCTAATACCAAGCTATTAATAAATTTTTTAAATATTTTAAATATCTATCTTATAAAATGAAACTTTATCAGCTCAAGCATAATATGCTTCATAACAGATTTATAACTCTGTCTAATGCCGATTATATATAACAATTACAAAATACACCTGTAATTTGATTTTATAGCGGTTTGTGAGACAAATTTATAAAACGTTTTTTATTATGTAACAATTTTGATATACAGACACTGTTTAAAATACTGTTTTTTTTTTGTTTCATACAAAACAAGCAAAATAAAACAATTATAAAACGTTTTAACTACTTAAGTGTTACTTTTTAAACAATGTGTTATTTATATACGCTTTATACCTTTACTATAAAACATTAACTTAATTTTTATGAAATAAATTTATTTAGCTTTTAAAAGAAACGTATTTTTAAAAAGCGTGTAATTCTTGAATTTATCTGAGAAAATAAAATGCCTAAAGATCTGAAATCTAGCTGGAAAGAAATAAAGAAAAGTGGACATTTAAAAAAAAAGTTAAAGAAACATATAGTCGAATAATTAGTACGACCGACGACTTAATACTGCAGCTGACGTGCCTCTGAATTTTGAACAACAAGATCATTCTACGATAAAAAATATTAATGACCGATAATTCTACTCATTCATCTACAGCTACCCACATGGGCATTGTTAATGAAGATTTAGTGTTAGCTGAATCCAGTGATGATGAAAGCGGCAATGAATTAAGCCAGTTTGAAAAAAATACTGTAGTAAAACAGGGAGCTAACTGCACGTGCAACAACATTTAATATTAGCCATGCTACACTTAGAGAAGTGTGTAAAATTTTTAACAACAGAATTCCAAATATACTGCCAAAAGACCCAATAACATTGTTAAAAACGGCAAGAGAAATAAATTTAATAAAAATGGAAAATGGTTATTACTGGAATTTCGGATTAAAACTCAATTTAGAAAACTTATTGAAAAGTATCCCTAACCCGATCAATCTAATATCCTTGAATATAAATATGGACGGTTTACCTATTTAAAAAGTTCAAGAATCGAATTTTGGCCAATACTTTACACTATCCATGAAATGCCACAAATAAAACCTATAATTATTGGTGTTTATAGTGGAACCGGCAAACCAGCTAGTCTTAATACATATTTGAGAAGCTTTGTAAATGAAATGTTGGACTTATTGCTAAAAGAGGGAATAGCTATTGAAACCAGCGAAGGACGAATTCATTTAGTTCACCTAAAAATAAGATGCTTTATTTGTAACTCTCCTGCAAGAGCTTTCATTAAAGGTAAGTGATTATATCACTTGAAAATTTATAAAAAAAAGAAAGCAGCAAAGTGCAAACATTTCCGAAGGCGTTAATTAATTACTAAATTTTAGGTGCCACAAATTTTAATGCAAAACACGGTTGCGTGAAGTGCATAATTGTAGGAGAATCTTCCCATATGTCACGTACTGTATATTTTCCTAGAACAGGCTGTGAGGCTAGAACAAATGAAGGACTTCGAGATAAAATATATGGAAGCCACCACAAATATGATAGACCTCTAAGCCAATTACCCATTAATATGATCGATGACTTCCCTGTTGGTGATTCACTGCATCTTCTAGATTTAGGGATCATGAAACGATGTCTGTTTGGATGGAGAGATGGAAACTTTAGTTTGTACACTACCAAATTGTGCTATAGGGGCATAAAACTAGTGACAGATTTTTTAGGTTCGTGTAAAGTTCCTTCAGAAATATACAGAGCAGTACGAGGACTCGACCTCATTGGAAGGGTACAGAATACCGAATCTTCTTATGCTATATCGGTGTACTTAGTTGTATTAAAAAAAGTTTTATCATATGATGTACATCAGCATTTCTTATTGCTTTTTTGCGCTGTAACAATTTGGTCATCTGAATGTTTTTCAAAATTTGTACCTTTAGCTGAGCCATTATTAGAAATATATGTAGAAAATTACAGATATTTTTATGGAGAAGATTTCATGACTAGCAACATACATAATTTAGTCCATGAAGTTAAAAAGTTTGGAATACTTTCTACGTTCAGTGCATATCCTTTTAAAAAGAGACTTTATCAAATAAAAAGACTATTGCGAACTGGTAGGAAATTGTCCTTTAGCACAAGTAGCAAAATGGTTATCTGAAATCATTCAAGTTGAAACAAACAGTAACAAGGTTTTGGAAGAAAGTAGCTACCCTTATTTGGAAAAACCTGATAGTCGCGGACGATATAAGAAAATTATATTCCAGAATGTTTTACTGAAAACGGATGAAGAAAATAAATGGTTTCTTAGGTTAGATTTATGTCTATCTTCGCGTTGCTTGTGGCTAGTGATTCGTTTACGGGAGTAAGCTATGGATAGCATTCGAATGATTATATTATCAGTCTGCTCGCACTGCTTTTTTACTGATATTTAAGTAGAACTGAATAATATTGTAAATAATTTTTTACTTGCACATACGTGTGTGCTTATTATACTAAATTGCGCTCACAACGCTAAGTAGCTGGTAATAATATTTCCATAAAAGCCCTAACAGCGTGGATATACTAATTCGTTTTGGTTACGAACATTTTAAAAGCCAGTATCACATAGTATTTTAAATAATACTAATGCTTCTTAAGAGTGTCTGTCTCAATTAATATAAAATAGAAGAGTTTTATAGCTGCAAGTAACTGTCGTGGTTATAATAAAATTTTAATTTTGGCGCTACCTTGCGGAGTGACTTTAAAGTAGCCGTCAATTCGTTGTCGGAGTTGCCAAAGTATAAATGATTTAGTAATAATGGATTTCGCATTTACACCCTGTGTGCATTTCTGTGTTTAAGCGTTGCTAGTTTTCTCATTTTCTGTCTTATCCATTTTAGATTAATACATATACATATTATTTTGAATGATTAGTCCTGCGCTTTAATGTTAACGTGGCAACATTGTAACTAGACTGTTTTCTTCTAATCGTTCCCAAAAATAAAAAAACAATTGTATCTGTTAAAATACACTTATAAAACATTTTATAAAGCAGAACACTTTTGTAAGCGTCATATTAATTTTGTAAGAGCTCTATGGGTGATAAAACCGCTTTATTATCAAACGCCATGTTAAATCAGATTTTTATTTCTAGCCGAAGTCGGCCATATTGTTAAATCAAAATAACTAAGATTTATTGTTAAAATTTTAGATAGTTTGACAAATTTTCCACGCGTGATGTTTATGAGAATTGAAAAAATGATGCTTTGAGAAAATTGTTATTTATTTTTTGAGCCATTATTATTTTTTTTTAGAAAGACAAAAAATTTTACCAGGAGTAAATTGTTAATAAAATTAGGGCGCGTGAAAATTTCGCCACAAATACCTCTATACATTATCAGTAAAGTAATGTGCGCTGAAATATTCATCATCTGAAACCGTTTCATTTCCCTAATTTCACAATAATTTATGTAGATGCCAAAAGAAATTATGCATATGGCGCGATATCAACGCCATTAAATCAAGTTGTTGTATTTTTTAAACACTAGTTTTATGTACGCCTTTTCTGTTATTCTGTTTTCCAATTCGTCTGCACGGAAATAAAACCGATTTATTTATAATAACTATAAAATATTTCATTGTTTTCAATAAACACGTAATGTGTAAATAAATATTATAATAAAACTATTAAAAAACTATTTTATATCTGTTTTATTACTATCTGAGAGAACCCTTTAAAATAGCAATAAAGCTTTTAAGAAACGTATTTTTTAAAAGCGTTTAATACCATTAAGTCGATATATAAAATCGTTTTTGGATGGTTTTATAAAAATATTAATCGATAGTTTTTTAGATGTTGTATACTGTTTTATATTGGTTTTAATAATGCTTATATAACTTTTAAAAGTATTATATAACTAATTATATAAAGGTTTTGTAAGGATCTCAACATTATTTTATATTTGTTGCTGTGATTATAATACAACCGGTGCAAATGACATAATTTTATTATATAGAGGGCTTTTTTCAGTTTATAGTACTCTTATAAAAGTGGATAAAATAGGAATAAAACAGCGGTGTTTTATACAAAAACGTTTATAGTTTACTATATGTCTGTTATAAAGACATCTGTGCTGCTTGGGTACCGCCTCCAAGAATGCACCAAAGGTCCCAGATGGAGATCTATAGACAACAATTACATAAAAGTTAAGAGGTTTGACCAACACACACGAAAGTTCCACACATTTTTCGACATTTATTGTTAAGAAGCTAGCTGTTTCGAGTTTAAGCCCTTCATTGGTAAGTATCAGAGTACCCCCACCTCTATATTCATTTCGAGTAGTATATCCATTCACTGTATAATCATTTAGTTTAAAAGTCCTAAGCGCATAAACATCTTGGTTTGCAGCTATAATTCCCGCGTGGAGAACCAAACAGCAGATTGGTACTTCTATAAAACAGCCCGTTGCAAGTCTGGGAAGTTATGCAGATATCGACATGATAACATTTCGGGACAAAATATTTCAAGGAGAGAGCAGTGTAAGAGGACGGTCGTGAGCCCAGCCCTGGTGTTTTCCCGTCTAACCGCAAATTGTCGATTTCAGAATTGCGTAGACAATTCGATAACATTCATTGCTTTAACAGCTGTTGACCACCGCCTCGCTATTGGTCGAAGCATTTTAAGAGTGATGAGACGTTTCTCGAAACGCCTGCATGCGATACGGGCATTTGAATAGGATGGTCAGTGCAGTATGCGGGATTTTGAAATTAATGTTACATATAGAATGAGCTGCACCTCGAAATTTTCCTATTAAATGACAATGATCTCTTATTCTTTCATCTTCTGACTTAAATGGTTCCTCGCAAATATGACAGTTTCTAGCTTCACGAAATTCAATATCTTGTTCAACACTCCTAGCAAAGTTTACAGAATTCTGTAGACTTTGCTCATAGTGTGGAAAAAGCTGCTTTTCCGAATGAGTTTTTCATTAATATACTCGCATTATGGGTGTGGTCCGTTTTTCGTTTTTAAATTTTACTTCGTATTGGCGTGTTTATCGTTTACTTATGACTGAATTCTACATGTTTCATATTTGTTAGGCGTGAAGTTTTTTAATTTTTAATTATCATTGCGAAGGCGGTTTAGCTGGTGGATATGCTGTTCTCCTTGCAGTAGATAATTTATTATAATTTGTTTTTCTTTTTTCTCCCCAAGTCGGAAACTTTTTGAAAAGTACAGTTAATACCAGTCGAGAGGATTAGAGTGCAAATCCTAAGTTTGGTCAAGTATTGCAGGGTCAAGTAAGAGTTTTAAGGATAACTTCCAGGAGTGGGATAAATTTTTTTAACTTAATATTTAAGATCCCTAATAAGTTTAATTATCGGGTTGACCTCACGGTATACCTGATTACAAGAAGCTCTACTAATATACTTAGTGTTGTGAGCTTTTTATCTGATAAACTGATTTTGTTTTTTTTTAAAGCTAAATAAATTTCATTTAAATCCAGTTCGATTCAAAACCTTTGATTGAGGCTATTGAGTTTTTCTCTAGCTAGTTTTTTTCCTCATAAGCCTGCTTCTCTCGGAAAATTGCTCGCTACAGCACTAAGTGAATTTTTCTTATAGCATTTAAAATAAAATAGTTTTGGTTTATTGAATTTAATTATTAATTAGCTTTTTTCTTTAAGCGCTAGCTTGTGTAGGTACAAACAAACTCCCGCAGGTTACAATAATGTTTTTTCTTTTCGATAAACAAAGAAATAAATCAAAGTTATATTTAACTACGTAGCTCACGAGTTCACGTGACTTTTTGTGTCACGTTTTACTCACTTCTAGTTAGGTTTCTGATAGGCCCTTGTCGCGATATTAAATAATTACGTCCTGATTGGACACCAAATTATTATTTTCTTCTAAACGCTATCTCAGCTAACAGTAACTTATAGTTAACTTAACTTAATGGTCACTTTTTAACTTTCTATTGCCAATTTAACCTCGAATTTTGAATTGCAAGGTTTGAATTCTGGATTTTAAATTTTAAATAATACCAAAATATTATTTTCCTCTTAACGCTATCTCAATTAAAGTTAACTTACAGTTAACTAAACTAAATAATCTCTCTTTTCACATTCATTTTGGAATTGCTAAGTTTGAATTTTGGATTTGAATTTTTAAATTATATCTTCAACCAGATTCGCCTGAATCCATTTTGGCACTATACTTCCCGCAGTCCAAAGGAAGTCAGCTCTGTAGCTGTACGAACAACTGGCTCGGGAGACATTACAAATAAAAATACAATATTTATTGACGTTTCCATATCTGGGGTAAGAATTATTGATCAATTCAACCATTATAGTTTCGGTATTGTTTTCGTGTAATTTAATTTTGTTTGTTGTTGGCGTGGTGTTTGAGGCAGTTGGGTTTCAGTCAGCCTCGCGGTATTCTTCTGAATAAGGAAAGGAGTTCAGAGAGGGAAGTTGGGTTTAACCATGGTAGCTCCGGGAATAAATTGAGCTAATGGCATCCCGTTACTCACGCGACTTTAGTAAATAAAAAAACCCAGGTTAGAAACTGATTGTCTGATAATCTCCGAGTTCCTCCTCTTTTACTGATCTGATTTTTCCCCCCGGTTCTGTGGTTCACTATTTTTCGCATGTTTCGGTCTCCGCCTTACCACTTGAGGTCCGGAAGTGCGGCGAGGGGTGGAGGCGATGGAAATATCCCCCCTCTGGAGGATAAAAACGTACCACAGAGGACTCCATGCGTGTGCAGACCCCAGTTTCGGTGGAACTCCGGAACGACGCGTCCGTCGGGACGTCACTGGCTGGTCCGGGGTTGGTAGGACAACCTGCCAGCACTTCCCGTGTCCGGTCTGGTGGCGGACGAGAGGCGCGCGACGGCGACAATAGGAAGCATTAGGACAATATTTCTCTAACCACTTTACAGACATTGTATGTGGATCTTCCTTCCCCCCTATGTTTTGAATATCGAGTGAGAATCGTCGAAATCGCATTTAATATAGTAGGCAAAAGAGTATGGGATGTTTGTGTGTTCGCACAGTACAGGAAATTTCGCGATCCAGATAATTTTTATCTAAACTACCCAAAAATTAATTGGTATTGATTTTTTTGTATTTTTTGGAGCTCTGTATTTTCTGCATGGAAGCATGTAGAGGAACCTGCTTTACACTGTGAGTGGAGAATTTTATTGTCTTTACAATGATTTAGCTATTTTTTGTTGAAGGTTTTGATTTTCAAATATACAGGGTGCTTTAGAAAGGGTTGCAATATCCATTATTTTCGATTAACTCTAAACTTTTGGATAACGGGTTTTGATTAATCTTTGTCACATTCTGCATCTGTGTTAACTTATCTCGAAACGGTTTTGAAACCACTTGCGTACTGGGAAAAATAAGGCTATTAGACATCGCGTCCCAATTTCGGTCATCGCTATTAAAATCTCGATCAAAACATTTTTACATTTCCGTTGAAACATTTTGACCTCCAGAAGAATAGGTATACATTAATATTAAGTAGCCGGGTGTCACTTTATCTGACAGTAGTTATTTATCCATTTCATTAGTCAGTAACTTTTATGGGTATTAAGTTACAAAAGCATACATAACTCATTTTTTCCGACGTACTAATCTCGTTTATTAAATATTTAGTGTCTATTGATGTCAAGTACAAGTTTTCATTTGATAATTCAACACATGCAGCGAAATCACTTGACAATGGAACAGTCAAATATTGCCATACGCAAAGAGGATATCGCCAAGTTGAGATAGCAGCAGTGCTGAGAGCAAACGCAGAGCGTTATTTTGCGAACGATATCTCGGTACAACTGCCAGTGCTGCAAGAAAACCTGGAAGTGAATCGCAGCGGGTAACACTCCTTGACAAGATCGATTTCTTATCATTACGGTAGGAATGCGTGCATTTCCTACTACACGACATCTGGAACAAACCTTTTTCAATGCCACTGCCACCCGAATATCGGACTAAACCGTGAGAAACCTCGTAGGGATTTCATCAATCGTCCTCTGAGAGATTTCATCATATCGTCCTCTGAGAAGCCCAGCAAGAACTCCTGGCCACAGAAGGCAGCGAGTTCACGGGGCACGATTACGTTTAGAAGAAGAATCGCCTTTTTACAGACGAGTCAAGATTTTGTCTGCATAATGACAGTCGACGCCCGAGAGTTTACAGAAATGCGAGAAATCGTACTTTACCTCAATATGTTCAACCTGTTGTTGCGTTCGGTGGTGGAGATATTATGATCTGGGCAGGAATCTCGATGGATTTTCGCACTGACCTCCATATCTTTAATGGATCTTTCACTGGTCAGCAATAATTTTGGAACCTGTGTTGAATCGTGCCAATGCAGTTGGACGGCATAGGTTTATATTGCTGGACGACAATGCAAGACCGCATAGAGCGCAAGTGCTTTTAAATACGAAGGCGACGATCTCTCCGGATCTTAATCCTATAGAACATCTGTGGGACTTTTTACAGACGACTGGATGACCATCTTCCACATCCTACAACTCGACAGGAGCTCAGGAACGTTTCACCAGGTCTATGGCAGCACATACCGCAAGAACATATTAAAGACTGCATTGCGCGTATGCCAGTAAGGTGCAGAGCTGTTATCGATGCTCATGGTAGAATTGGTAGGGCTACACGTTTTTTGCTCATTATTCTTGTTGCTATTATGTTTTTATACTTGTAAATAAGCTTCAAGAATTATTTTTAAATGATTTAAATTTTTAACAAAGATCTTTAAACTAAATGCAGTTTGAGATTTTGATAGCGATGACCGAAATTGGGACGCGCTGTATCATTCCCTTATTTTTCCCAGTAGGCAAGTGGTTCCAAAACCGTTTCGGGAGAAGTTAACACAGATGTAGAATGTGACACAAAAATTAATCAAAACCCGCTATCCAAAAGTTTAGAGCTGATCAAAAATAATGGACATTG
Organism: Pissodes strobi; assembly: GCA_016904865.1. Lineage (NCBI taxonomy): Eukaryota > Metazoa > Arthropoda > Insecta > Coleoptera > Curculionidae > Pissodes > Pissodes strobi. Next base: position 2,043 of record JAEQML010050542.1, on the reverse strand, counting down.
CAATCCTTTCTAAAGCACCCTGTATATTTGAAAATTAAAACCTTTAACAAAAAACAACTAAACCATTGTAGAGCCAATAAAATTTTCCACCCACAGTGAAAAGCAGGTTACCGTACAGGCTTCCATGCAAAAAATACAGGACTCCAAAGAAATACAAAGTAATTCAATATCCCGATTCATTTTTGAGTAGTTTATATTGAGAGGTCCAGAAATAGTCTCGAAATCGGGCGTAAACAACAAAAAGTGCCATTCATTTATTTTCCAAATCGATAAATTTAAGAGTATTCTTTGGAATCTTTCATCATATTTATTTTTCTTTAAATTTATAGGACTTTAGCTAAAACATGACCACACTCGTATTTTTGATGTTCTTTTAAGTTTTGTTCAGTTGAAAAATATACCAAACATCTATCATCAAGTGTTTTGCGCCATTATGTATATATAATTGACTTGAAATTAAGCGTGACATGTTTCTTATTAAATAGCAATGACTAATTCCATAATCATCAGACTAGTGGTAAATAAACATGTCACACTTTTCGAGATCTAATAAAGTATAAAGGACCAACAATTGTTGTGTTATTTCTATCATTTTCATAGATTTTATCCAGACCGTAAACATTGACACTTGGAAATGTCTTTCAGTTTAATCGGAAATTCCATGTTGGTGAAATCAGTGTGCGGAGTTTGCATGAATTGGATAAAGGGAAGCTAAGACTTAACACCTAAAACATTTGGCATCTTCATTTTGGATGATATTAACAGCCTTGTTTGATTCTACCTCTTTAGACAGCTTAAATACGATGATGCTTTTAGTGGACTGATTTTGTTGAGACATAAATGAAGATGGAGGAGTTGATGGAGCCTCCAACCTACAAGAAAACATATTGTTTAGAATACAAAACAAATCATTATAAAACATAAAGAGTATAATTTAAAAATTATTAATTTAAAAATTAAAGGAGATAAAAAATCAAACAAAACACTTACCGCTGTTTGTTTCCTAGATGATAAAATTTTTCTAAGATAGTTTAATAATCTCATCACGTTGGTAAGGTTTTGGTTTGAAGTAAGCCGGTATGTAACAATCCGGTTTCTAACCAGGTTTTGACTACCTAAACCGCTTCTTGTTTCATGCATGTATTAACAATGTGCTGGAGACTCAAGATGTTCCACCCATCTGTTAATGGAGATCTCCAGATTACAAGCATTGTTGATGAATGCGAAGAATCTCAAACAAAAGAAATGTGGAGCTTCAACTGAAACCTCAGTTGTGGCAGATTTCATTTGGGAGTTTTATGTTTATCCATAGGATGTCACTGGAGGACTTCTTCCGATTTGAGGATTCCAAGCCTTGATTGCAGAACATGGCTTTCGAACTGCAATCCCCATGATTTTCAATGCATCCCTTTTGGTGAACGAGCGGGCATAAAATTGGTAGAGAAACATTTTCTGAAATATCATTGAAGCTCTTAAAAAAATGTTTTTACTTTATATTTTTATTTTATTCCACCTTTTTATTTAACTGTATTTTATTTCACTTTATTTTAAACATCAAACTTGATTTCACTATGTTTCTCTTTTCCTAAGCGCCACTTAACACATAAAACATTTGGTATCTTGATTTTCTTTATTAAACTGTCGATTATTTTTTATCGTCCTTGGGTAACTGAAATTAAGTCACTTATTATCTTTGTCGATTATTTTATTTTGATTTTCTTTAGTATCACGTAGTATTACCTTAATTAATAATTATCTCTATAATGTATTCGTTATTGCCTGATTTACCGGAGTATTATATCTACCAATGTAAACCATAAATTTCCACTGTAAACAATGGTTCAGCTCATAGCAGTGCCAAGCTTATCTAGTTGTCATTTGCAATTTCACGTTTGCGCGTTAAAACCCTTTCGAACCGAGCTCAATTCTTTTTTTATACCTTATTGGTAACTTCACTGATTTAGAGTACCGTTTGGCGTTTAATGATATAATGCTATAGCTGCCATGAGATTTATTTAGCGTAGCTTATTGGTTATATATATA
>MU189894.1:30136-47786 GCA_016904865.1 Pissodes strobi | reverse complement strand
TAAGAAACACCAAAATTTTCCACAAACCCAATCGACCAAAAAGAGGCCTACTTAATGTAGTTGGCAAAGTCGACAAATGGCTCTTTGGCACGCTAGACTCAGACGATGAAAGCCGTTATAATAATTATTTCGAGATGCTAACAAAAAACCAAAAATAAAAACTTTTACAAAGAACAATCAATTCTATCCACTGTTACACAGGAATATACTACAAATTTAGAAAAAGTAAATACTAATCAAATAATTATAGTAGAAAATTAATTAATTTAGTCGAAAAGAACCAGTTAAATCTATTTAATGCCTTAAATAGGTTTAATTTTGGACAATATAATGTTGCAATTAAACACCCTAAATTCTGTAATAATTAATATCAAAAATGTAACCTCATTTGCTCATGTAAATAAAATGCACAACTCCATACTGAATCATAACCAACTTTTAAAATTAATAGAAGATATAAAAACAATATAAAACAAAAATATTTTGCAACATATCGTTTTTTGAAATATCTAAACAACGTTTTATCGAGGACTAAACTAAGCAACTTTGTCTCAATGTAATTTGAGTATCGTAAGGTTTACGAGGTCCCCATGTATACACTCGAATTTGTAGCACCCTGTATATGTAGTGTTTAATAAAGCTCGCCAATTTAAAAAATTTTAAAATGATAGTGTGAATATGCAAATTAAATGACAGTTTGGATTATAGGTCTTCGCAAGGTATAAAAAATCGCCACATTATTAATCAAACGAGAAAATCGTCAAAACATATTCTATAAGCTCATAAGCAACATGAAGCAAACTTATACCTACCTTATGAATCAATGTTTTTAGACTCTTCATTTCAGCGTTACTTAACACACATTGTTGATTTAAAGTAACCAACCTCTTCCGCAACTCTTGTTGCCTTTCTTCTATTTCCCTGTCGAGATGCTTTGCTTTGTTACTGCGTAACCTTAATACTTTGATCACTTTGTCTATTGCCGACCGGCTATCATCCAGGCTATCAAGGTTTAGTTTCACAATCGGAACTTCTGGCAACAACGTGAACGAGGATCCTGCTCTCGGTTTGGCGGGAGTTTGATTTTCCTTATTTTTGGTAATCGTTTTCTTAATTGGCGTATATTTAACTTCGGCTTTCGCAATTTTGACATCTTGGGTCATTTCGGCAAATTTCAGCACCTATTACAAAAAAAGAACCACTCAAGTTTTTGCTGCAAATAATTGTGTTTCTAAAGCATTATAATACTTAGACAAACTATAAAACAATAGGTATAAACCAGCTTGAATTCAAATTGAAAAACATCTTATTAATGACTAAGGGCAAAGTTCTGGCGTGTGACGTCATTACTAGTAGGTCAAAAAGTGTTTGAAGCTTTATTTGCAGACTACCATTCTCCTGATCGTTTTAGAACAAAATTGCGATGTTATGCGTCCATTTAAAAAGCGGTTAATTTCAATTCAATTTCATATTTAATGAAACTTCTTAATATAAACAATTTCATAATTAGTCATTTTGTGTTTTAGATAATGCATCGTTGTATCTTATTTTAATATTTCGTATTTTGATTCGAAGGAAAATGAAATCCTTTATAATTTACTTGATTTGGGGGAAACACCCCAGCATGTGTACTAACTTTCGTTTTTCCCCGTATAGTTTGGTAATAACACCCTGTATGTCCGTAGTATGAATGAGCCATAACTAAACTCCTAATAAATTTATTTCACTGCAGGCAAACGGAAATTTGTGGATTTAAAATATTGTATCCCAGTTACTCCTTAGTCCGAACCTGGATTGTCGGTAAAATAGATTCCGTTATATGAAACAATCGCAAAAAGCAAATTGTCATTCTTTGTCAAGGACACGATATTAATCGTTCTCAATTTAATATATCTTTGTCTCCGTCAATGTTGTGTAAACAACAATATGTCAAATAAAGAAAGAACATGCTCTACCCTACCGAAAAATTAGATTTTAGCATATATTTAATACTCCTATATCGTGTGTCGAGCCAAAATTTATCCGAAATCAAAACGAGGATTGATCATCGATGTGTACATAAATGTGAGATTTTTCCATGAAGCGAAACAAATGTCGTCTAAAGAAGAATATATAAGACAAAAATACACTGAACTTATTTTGTTCAAAGGGCAATAAAATTAGAAGTGTCACAATATCATGTTTTATCTACCTTTTAACCCAAACATATCTGAAGTTACATCCTATTATTTATTTCCCCATAGTTTACTCTTCCCCCTTGTATTGACAATCAAATTTTCCCCAAAATGTGTTTTGACTGAATTGATACTTAACAATGTAATGATCACTAATACGTGGTTTATCCAACACAACATTCCAAAATACTCGGTCTGTTAGATAATACCAAATCTATTATGCTTCCCCCCGCGATCAGTAGGATGAGTAATTTCTGAGACTATTTGAGACAGACCATTAACTTCAGTAATTTTATTTAGTTTATTTGCATAAGTATCTTGTGACAACCAGTCAATATTATAATTACTGGGTGTTCATTATCAACCCAATCTTCGCAATGTCCATTAAAGAATGACAAAAATTCATCATGGCTCGCGCTGGGAGAATGATACAAATTACCAAATACATAAATTTTATCATAAATACTAATTCTTAAAACAACATAATAATAATTCTTTTTGAACTCAGTTATATTTATGTGGTCCTTTAAGTAAATTATTACACCCCCTGTATGTCTATTTTCACTATTTACCTTCACAATTTTATATTCTAAAATTTCAATTTCAGAGTTATGTATCTCCTCTGTTACTCTAGTTTCTGTTAAACATATTGTTACGGCTAGCCTAACAACCATCCGAACGTTTTTGTGCTACCCTATACAACTAGCCGCCGTGCCCCTCGCTTCTTTGTCTGTATGACTCATCGCCCGGCCGGACGCGAAGTTTCGGGATCGCTGGAATTATCTCGATGGCCTCGTCGAGATCATATAGAGTGGCCTCGGAATACTTCCCGAATATTCGTGATAGATTTAAGATTATATATAAGCAGACGACCTAAGGCGAATGTTAGTCAGTCGGTTAGTCAGAGTTAGTTCAGTTAATCATTGTTAGTTGTAAAGTTATAAGAGTAGTTTAGAGTGTTAAATTGTATACAGTGGTAGTGAATAAAGAGAGTATTAGTTGAAAATAGCAAAGTTGTAATTCTGCTAAGAACTCACGGGAAAAACGTAACATTTGGTGTCAGAAGTCGGATTGTGAAGGGACCGGACTTGAGAAGTATTTTTCGAGGAAGGAGGAAGTACAAGTACGTCAACGAGACCGTTTGATTGGTGGATTCTGGTAAAATTTTATAACATTCTATGGTCAATACAAGGCAACAAACGGCAGAAATGGAGCAAATAAATAAAATGTTGGCCGATTTCGTGGATAATTTAAATGCTGAGAGGCGAGCGGATCGGGAAGAGGATGAACGTAGAAGGCAAGTGGACGGGGAAGAGGAGGAACGTAAAAAACAAGCAGAACAGGACCAGCTTCAGAAATGGATGCTGGATGTAATTGTAGGCGAGCAAGGAAAATTACAGAAAATATTGGACGGACAAAATGAGAAATTTGAAAAAGAAGTAAACAATATTCAAAAAGAAGTAGGAGACGTACAGAAAGAAATGAAGAATCTACAAGCAGAATTTACCAAATTAAAAAATCAAGGATCCACCGAGAGGGTATTCGCCACAGGACAACATATCAAACCTCCAACTTATGACGGTCAAACATCCTGGACAATGTATAAAAGACAATTTGAAGCCGCGGCTGTTGCCAACGGTTGGAATAACGAAGAAATGGCTACATCACTAGTGGTAGCGCTTCGTGGGTCTGCCCTGGAAGCGATTTTACTAAATATACTTCACGCTAGCACAAGATACGCCCACCGTAATACGTCAGATGTAAAAATCTTCGATATACTCGGCGTCAGCACATCGCACTAAATATACTGCACTCCAGCACACCTAACTAATCGGCGATTTCGCGCCCTGTATTGTTACTATGCGGTGATTTCGCCTATTAGTTAATCTCGATTTTATTCGCCTGTCGCAAAGGGTCTGAGCTTGCTCTTGTAGATTATTCGATCTTATTGCCGAAATATGTGAAACTCGGTTGAAAAGATTTGCACGAGAAGGATGTGTTGGAAATAATTTCATTTGAGAATATTACAAAACTTCATGTGCGGATGCGAACAAATCTGAACAAAAGTGAAGAAAATATTGATTTTGGTGCACAGTATAGTAAGTGGATCAATAAATTTAGCGAGGGCACCAAAACACAATGGATTGTGCGAAATTCATGGCCTAATCTCAAGTTTTTGCTTTACCGGAAACTCTTCGTTTACCATCACACAGACTCTAATTAAATCAAGGCCGAAGACGGAATTCGTAGCAAGAGACGATTCAAAGCAAAGGGCTGTAGTGTAAGTATCTACATTAAAATCTAAAAGGTCACTCGGTTTACCATACGCAATGACCATTATCTGAAGGATGGACTGTGCGCTATAATTCAGGTAATTTATGCAAATTAGTTTTGGAAAAGGAGGTTTTTTCAGCTTTTTGGACCGTTTTATTAAATTATTGTTACTAAATGGCCAACGTTTCGGCACTAGTTTGTGCCATCATCAGGGCCACAAACTAGTGCCGAAACGTTGGCCATTTAGTAACAATAATTTAATAAAACGGTCTAAAAAGCTGAAAAAACCTCCTGGGTGCGCTCCAATCCCTAAATCTTAAATGGGAAGAGGGGTCGATGATACCTCGTTTGAAAGGTATTTTTAATGCCTACATTTTGACGTTTTAATTTTCAAAATTGATTAAACGGTAACAAAGTGATGTACGTACCCTTTTACCTACGTCATTTCCCGACCTTAAGAGATTATACAGCGTTTTTATTTGACATAGAAAAAATTGGTTTTTAGTTTCCTATCTTAACTTCCTACATGCTATCTATTGACATACGTTGTACTATTATCAGTTAATGTACATTTATGTAAAAAAAGTTGACTATTGACAGCTTGTCATTTTTTTTTAATTACTGCACCACTTTGTGTGTAATTTTAATTTCAGATTAAATTCGAACACAGTCATCGAATTGACTGTGTGGAAGCGTTCAGCTACTTGCATATGTCTGATACCACTAACTTGCTCTTTTATAATTACTTTAATGAAGGACTGACACCAAGTACGGCAAAAAACATGCACGAAATGAAACTCTTGAGTGAAAACGCAGGACCTAGCTTATCAACTGGCCGCTTCGCAAATTAATCCAAGGGAACGTAAAATAACATATCTCTTCTATGAATGGAGGTATGTTCAGATTTTATTTGTTGCGCGTAAAACCCTTTTAAATGTGTTAGCGAGATATAATGAATAAGATGATACCTACCCTTAAGGATGCGGCCAGCGCAACATGTGTGCCCCGACTTGCTCGTCGGCGTGGGAGTGGGTCAATTACTTACTCTTGACCAGGGCGCCACCAGTTTGAAGTATCCAAATCCGCAGATCCAAACAGGAAGATCCTCGGTCTTAAGAATCCATAAGGGCGATCCAAATTGACGATTATCCGCTACGCAAGGGCGTTTTAAAATCAACTACTAACGACTACACTGGCTTAGTTGGAGTATTTCAGAGCAAATAAAAGACGGTAACGTTCGTGCAGGTTTAAGTTTTATTGGCGTTCGCTTTGTTTGACGTTAACGTGTTGACATATTTCTTCCAATAAACAAAATGATATAAATATAAAAACGGGTAAAAGAGCTCAATTGGAAAACAATTAATAACTTGATATATGCCCACAAATATTGCACTAGATCATATCAGATGTTAACTGTATGACGTAATAAATGATTACGGAAGATCAAAAATGAACAATTCCAACTAATTAACAATAAACGCAATATACATAGGGTATCTATCGTCCCATCAACTAATAATTAAAAGTTATCAGAATAATACTTATAACTACTAACTCCGTTGCGCGTGTACCATGGTATACGTGTCGCAGTTGTACATGAATAAACCTTAAGATTCAGTTTATGAGATACCGCTATGTAAAATTACTATAATCAGATATTTAGTCAATCAGAACAACAATGTTTATCATTTACCACAATATGAATTAAATTGTAAGAATGCTCAAATAAAGCATAAAAAAAACTATGAGCATTAATTGGATCACACTAGTAAATATTGCAGTTATTTATATACGCATTGGTAAGCTTTGCTTACACCTAATAAATTCCAACAAAAATTATATCAACACTTCGCAGAAAGAAATAAAAACACGCAATTTACTACACGCTGGAAAATACTAATAACACGCCAACAACATTAGGTAAACAGATCACCGTTATAACCTAAACTTATCTTAACTGGTCTTCGCCGATGTCACCTACGGCCTTCTGCACACGGACTTCAGCTATGCACCTTGGGACCATAAACTCTCAGTGGCAATTGAGGTAATGCCATACTTCTACGTCTACAGTCGGTACCAATAACACACAACCAACTGTATTGACTGGCAGCTACTTGGTTAGCCACTTAAACATCTCTCCAAGCAAAGCTCGCTCCAAACCAAAAATAGCTTGCTCCTTATACACAGCTCCAAGCACAACAGCTCCAGCCAGAATAGCTCCTGGTAAAATTGGCTTCCAACAAAAATGCCTCCCCGGAAAACTGGCTCCCGTACAAAGGAGAAAAAAAAAACCTAACTACTTAGGGTTTTTCGATGGTACTGACGAATTGGGGAGCAAACGCTCTCTTCTACAGACATTCCTCGAAGAAGGAAACGGCGTACTTTGTTCCAGAATACACTGCACGTGGCGAGTTACTAATCCAATCTTGACTTTAGGCAAAAACCAGCCCATCCACAGTCAAGCCATAAACTACGCCACTCTCTATCGCCCGAAAAAGTAATATTCCCCTCAGGGTGAATTAAAAATTCTTAAACTTTTATCAGACATATATACGCACTACCTCCTAAGAAGGTTTTCTGAAGAAAGAGGACGATATCAAGCCAAAAACGACTAACTAGCTCCTGAAATTCGATGTTAAAAAGCTAGAAAAAAACTCGAACCATAAGCCCGTTCCACACTGTCCTGTAATCAAACGCAAACTACAGCAGCCGATGTCGCCAAATTTACTAACATCTACAATATGCAATGAAACGTATCTAAGGCTGTATAATATTATACATTGCTGGCAGAACAAAGAAATCCAACGATAAATCCATCATCGACAATGACCAGACAACCAGCAACTATCTCGTTCCGGCCGGCGTCATTTACAATTTCTATCATCCAGTCTGTTCAACGCATTCAGTCGATTCGATCATAAACGTACCTTTAGCTCCAGTCGGTTTTTTTTCCTTGCTAAAATCAAGCAGCAAGCAAACTAGTTCGAGCAACGTTGCCAAGTTAGGGAACATACGCATTTAATAACATATCTTGACTGCGTAATTTTAACGCGAAAGCGAAAAAACAGTCGTTTAATCAAAACTCACGATAGCACATCAATTAATTATGTATTTTCCTGTTGGCCTAAATCGCAACCACGTAAAAATTACAAGGCGAACACTTTGCCAATTAAACATCTGGCAACGTTCCAAGAATAACCTTTTCATAAAACGTTCCAAAGTGCATTATATTTAACGCGTCCGTAGGCAACCAACAATTCTTTTAAGGTATACTTACGCCGAAATAAGAAATTAGTCGCAAGGTATTAAGGGTGGAATCATTGACTTTATTCGACTTCTATCTGTTACATATTCGTGCTAAATTGTTATGTAACATATTTACAACTGTTATAAAAATTAATGTTTACTCAAATATATTTTCAGGTGAAAGAATTCTCGAGAGTGCTCTCGAACTAGTGGAGGAAAAGAAAAATGCTGAAGATGGGATCGAGATTCTTGTAGAAAGAGATCCATTTTGTATCATCACTTTGACACCCATAATGAAGCGTGCTCTTGAGCAAAACTGGTCATCCGCGGTTTGTTTCGTTGACACAACTGGATCGTGTGACCAAACTGCAACTTGTGTCACATTTATCTTGGGTGCCCACAAAATTGGAGGTATACCTTTAGTTTGTTTATTACATTCTGGTCAGTCGGAAGAAATATACCGTCACACATTTTTATCTTTACGAAAAAAAATACCAAATGGGTTTGGAGGAAATGGCTTTCCAGCGGTTTTTATGACGGATGGTTCCCAGGCTGAAAGAAAAGCTTTGTTGACTGTTTCCCCAGAATCTCAGCCATTGCTTTGGCAAGCGTTTGGAGGTGGTTGTGTGAATCAAAAAACCGTATAGACAAGAGTGATCGTCAGTCATTTCTGATCGCGTTTAGGGCGGTTATGTACGCAACTAACGATATTGATAGCGAATTATTATACAAGACACTATTAGAAGACTGCAAAAAGTATAGCCTGCTTGTTGAATACCTCAACGCATACTGGTTAAGGCGCACAGAATGGTGTCATTTTCATCGGAGACATCTTCTTACCAGATGCCATAATACTAATAATTATGTCGAAGCCTCGATAAGAATATTTAAAGATGTATTTTTACAAAGGTGTAAAGCTTTTAACAGTATTGCGTTACTCGAATTTGTTGCGAACATATTAGAATCATATCACACAAGGAAAATTTTGAATCACGCCAATAACAGAGTAACTCGGCATTATATTTTGTACGATAAGTTTAAAAGCGTCGCAAGCAAGCTGCATGTACAAAGCATCGATGAAGAGACATATTTTGTAACCTCATCAACCGAATCTCAGTTACTTTACACGATTAGCGGAAAAACTGGTTACACATGCTGTGATTGCTCTAGTGGATCTGGCGGCGCATACTGCAAACATATCTGTGCCGTAGAACAAAATACTCGAGCACTGACAGAATCAGCTCCAGTATTAACACCTGATGACAAAGTTACTTTGGCTTACATTGCTCTTGGTACAAATGCACCCAAAACAAATTTCTTTACATGCTTGCAGCAGAATGCTGACGTCGAACAGTCAGATGTTCAGGGCGTTTCAGTTCCTGTCGATACTCGTAGCATCAACATGGATATGGATGTAAACAGTGCCGAAGATGACGCAAACGTGTGTTTGACGCCTATAACAAACTCCTTGAAGTCGCAGTTTGATCGAATACTAGCTCTAACAGAAAGAACTATTAACAGGGATAACAAAAACGTTGTGGTTAAATTTGTAAAGTTTCTGGAACATATCACAACTGTATCTCAATTGACACATTTTTACGCTATGAAAAGGACGACAACACGACGCATAGGAGTGCAGCCTACATCCATCAGTCGCCGACAAATACATAAGCGTCTGAGCACTGGAAAAAGAAGAATACGATCAGGCCGACCTATGCAGAGTCTGTTGAAAGGAAGAAACGTAACAGTGTCAAGCTGAAACACGACCTAATTGCAAATATCATGAAAAATGTACCAAATGCACATTGATTAATAATGTTCGCTTTGTATGGCTTGGTTTTTCATTTACGTTTTTGTCACCATATTATAATATCAATAAACGATGTTTTATTCACTTTAAATTCTTTGCATTCCGAAAACAGGTGAAAAGGACCATAATATACCTTATATTACGGCGGCTGTGCTGGAGCGCAGTATATTTAGTGCGATGTGCTGACGCCGAGTATATCGGAAATGTTTAAAGCTGACATATTACGGTGGGCGTGTCTTGTGCTAGCGTGAAGTACATTTAGTAAAATCGCGCCCTGGAACTACTGCAGACAATTCTCATCAGCCAACAGGGGAAATATGACATACTTGTAACTGTCCTGGAGAGACGATTTGGCGACCAACATAGAAGACAGCTCTATCAGGCACAAGTTAAGTCCTGACATCAGAAGCCTGGTGAAAACCTGCAAGAATTTGAGGCAGACATTAGACGACTCATTCAATTGGCCTACCCGGGAGCGACAGAGGAATTTCAAGAGGAACTTGTCGCTGAATATTTCGTGGACGGTGTCAGAGATCCAGAAACTCAGAAGATGCTACGTTTAGCCAAATTTGATAGCAGCCGTGAAGTTTTGGGTAGAGCTCTGGAAATCGAGGCGGCCTGTAACATCTCTAAGCCAGCAATCAGGAGCGTATCCATCAAGGAAGAAAATTTGGTGAACAGTTGTGAACTAACTGAAATGGGCGGTATTTTGAATAAATTAACCGAAGTTCTTCAGGCCACGGGGAGATTCCGGGAGTCACTAGAAGTTAGGCCATACAACCGTAATCAGTGCTATAGATGTGACAAGACTGGACACTTCAAAAGGGACTGTCGAGTACAAAGATTCCAGGAGCCATGAAGATAGGCCACATAACCGAAATACATTACAACAGTGTTATAGATGTGGAAAGACTGGACATTTCAGAAAGGACTGTCGAGTACGGATATTCCGGGAGCCAACAGAAGTTAGACCATGTAATCGAAAGGCTATAAATCAGTGCTATAGATGCGGCAGGACTGGACATTTCAAAAGAGACTGTCAAGTACAAAGATTCCGGGAGCCACTAGAAAATAGGCCACGTAACCGAAATGTTCCAAATCAGTGCTATATATGTGGCAACATTGGGGATTTTAAGAGAGATTGTCCAGTACAACTACGACCTACAGTTCCATCCAGAGACAACAGCAGTTCAAAGCCAAGTCAGGAAGAGTTGAAACAATATAAATTTAAGGCTAAGCACAGGGAAGGAAGATGGCATAGTCATACAGATGCTTTATCCAGAAGGTCATGTGAGGATAATTATAAACATCGCCAAAGAATTGACCAACGAGAAGGAATCACTCCCATTAGGCGAATCAAATTTAAGGTTGATCAGCAGTGGTCCACAGAGCAACTAAAGAAAGATCAGCTTGAGGATAATGAAATAGCACTGCTACTAAAAGCTAAGGAAGAACGTCAACCAAGACCAAGCTGGAGAGATATTTCAACTCAGGGATCTACTTTTAAATCTCTGTGGGCTCAGTGGGACTCCCTGGTAGTTGAAAATGGACTCCTTAAACGAGCCTGGGAGAGCGCCGATGGCAAAGTAGTGAAGACGCAGTTAGTGGTACCAAGGAAGAGGGTAGCGGAAGTTCTGGACGAAGTACATAATAGAAAGTTTGGTGCTCATCTCGGAGTGAACAAAATGATTGACAAGATCCGCGACAGATTTTACTGGGTCAACTACTGCCAGGATGTGAAATCATGGTGCCAGCAGTGTTCAACCTGTGCCTCAAGTCAAGGACCTCAGACAAGATCCAGTGGGAAGATGAAACAGAATGATGTGGGACTACCGTTTGAACGTCTCGCTAGTGACCGAATGAAGGCTCGATATGATCTCTAAGCTAACTCTAGGGGATTTCGGATGAACGATAAAGTCTGGTTATATAACCCGCAAAGGAAGACAGGAAGATCTCCCAAGCTAACACCAGTATGGAAAGGACCCTATACGGTCATCAAAAGAATTAATGACGTTGTGTACAGCGTAGCCCCAGGAGCAAACTGAAAGTTGTCCACCTCGACAGGTTGAAAGCATATCACGGACATGAAGTAGCTGATCGGGACGATCAGAATTAAGAGGGAGGCAATGTTACGGCTAGCCTAGCAACCATCCGAACGTTTTTGTGCTACCCTATACAACTAGCCGCCGTGTCCCTCGCTTCTTTGTCTGTATGACTCATCGCCCGGCCGGACGCGAAGTTTCGGGATCGCTGGAATTATCTCGATGGCCTCGTCGAGATCATATAGAGTGGCCTCGGAATACTTCTCGAATATTCGTTAAGATTATATATAAGCAGACCTAAGGCGAATGTTAGTCAGTCGGTTAGTCAGAGTTAGTTCAGTTAATCATTGTTAGTTGTAAAGTTATAAGTGTAGTTTAGAGTGTTAAATTGTATACAGTGGTAGTGAATAAAGAGAGTATTAGTTGAAAATAGCAAAGTTGTAATTCTGCTAAGAACCCACGGGAAAAACGTAACAATATTATTTCAGGACGTGAACTTGGTATAAAATTATGAAGCTCATCAAATTTTGACATAAGACTTTGAGAATTAATTAATATTATGTGGATATACGTTAATATTTTCACTATCGTAATACAGTACATTTCTTCTCATTATTAAGACTTCCAAATTCTGTACCACTTTAACTTTACCAATATACGTTATATGCAATCCATTCCTTACCAATTTGAAAACAATATAGCATTAAAATGCAAAAAATTACTATATTTCTTGCCCTTATATATATTACCGCACATCATCTTATTGTGCTTAAATGTAACTATTAAGCAAATTATTATTGCCCCATATTGGTACAGAAAAAATTATCAAATTCGTATAAGTACCAACCTTAACCCTTAACTACGGAGGTGCGATGTTCGGAGCATAAACTCGGACGTGCCGTCTGACAGACTACTACAGGTATTGTGGCATAAAACCCTAAAGATCTTAAATATATTTTGTAAACTGGTATTTCTAGATAATCTTTTAAGTTTTAGGAAGTACTTTAATGAGTAGTTACTTAAAACACGTACCAATTTTATAATGAGAAAGCCAGCTTTTTTCGGTATGCTTCGAATCGTGGGCAGTCACGTTTTAAAATTTAAAAAAATGGACTGCTATAATTTTAAGGCATTTATTATATAAAACACTTTTAAAAAAACTGTGAAAAAGCTAGAAAAAAATAATACACAACGAAAATTTAAAACTGAAATATTTCAGCACAATGTAAAGTTTAGAGGTTTTCAGTGCAATTCACGCAGACGGACTTCGTACACTGTAAACATATCGGCTTTTTGCATTTGAAGCACAGATATTTTGTCATTCGGTTTTTCTTTCTTGGACATAAATGACATAATTTTCTTTTTTCTAGTATATCTCGATTGTCATCTGCCTGCTCTTGTTCATTAGGAAGTCCAAGGATTCTACAAATATTGTCCCTTATTTCCCGAGATATATGTTTGTTGGCTGCTCGTCTCTTCATGTGCTCTTCAACAAGTTGTTTGGCTAACTGTTTTGCAAATGGTGATTTGTCTGGTATTTTTTGATTGTCTTTATAGCCCTGGTGCAATATATGCATTAACAATAGATATATCAACCATACGAAAAAATATTGCCATAGGCCATCTACGCGTTCGACGACTTGTAGTACTTTTAGCGCATTTTTCATCAAGGGTATCAACGCCACCTTTAGTCGTATTATAGAATTCAATAATCTCCGGTTTGTTACTCGCAGGATCATTGGAAACAGTATGGTGCATTGAGGAGATTAAAAGTGTTGCTTTACCTTTGCGAGTCACATGAGATATCAGGGTCAAATTTTCCTGAAATCCATAGAGAGTACTTCCAACTTCTTTTTTTCTGTTGGGTAAAAATTCACTAGGAATATCTCTTTTGTTTTTTCTTAATGTGCCAACATACGTAAGGCCGTTTGAAAAGAGTAACTCGGCAAGCTCTACCGACGAAAACCAATTGTCGGCCGTTATGTTGCGATTTGTAGTGAATAAAGGTTTAGCAAGTCGTATTACGGATTGTGTTGGCTTCGAAAACTTTTTCTCTTCGGGTGAAAGACCAAAACCATCAGTGTTTTTGCCACAATATATATACGCGTTGTACAAGTAGCTAGTTCTGGCATCCGTAAGGCACATTATTTTTAGGCCATATTTGTCGGGTTTGTTCGGCATGTAAACTTTGAATTGGCACCGTCCTCGAAAACTAACAAGCATTTCATCAATACATGCATTTGCACCAATTCCATAACAACCTTGACAATTCTGAATAAATTGTTCAAATATTTCTGATACTGCGGCTGCAGGATTTTCATCCTTGCGTTGATCACGATCACCGGGATTATCAAATCGTAAAGATGACAAAAGGACACCAAACCTTTCACGACTCATTACAGCTCTAAATATTTCCCGTCCGGTGCCATCCGTTGCAAATAGGGTTTGTAGATTTTCATGGTTAGAATTGAAAATTGAGGTATACACAAGGCATCCTATAAAAGCTCTTAATTCGACAATATCAAGATCTTTTAGCTCAGTCCTGGTTTGATTTGTGCTATCGGATCTTATTTTAGCTAGCCTTGTATTTGTCCAACGTATAATATTTGTCATAATTTCGTCGCTGAATAGCATCTGCCAAACTGATAAAGGATCTGCCTGTGTTCCGATTCCTTGAGATTTGGCTTTCAAAATAGGCACTTTCATCACTATGTTATGTTTACGGGTACGAGATAATGGAAGTACTTCAAGTTTACTCCATCTATTTCTATTTTTGCCATAAAAATATTTTACACGATTTATTAGCGGCTCGTCATCTTCACTTTCATCGCTACTGTTCACCGATTGTTCTGAGGCGCTATAATGATCAGAATTCTCGAAGTACTCCTCTGGAACATTGTCAATATCACTAGCATCACTATCTGCTTCGTCATACCACTTTCGAAGAGTTTCCTCATAGTTTACATCACTATAGCGTACTCGTTTTGATGGTCCGGCCATATTTGTGCGAAAACTTTCCGACCGATTTAATTACGTATACCCGGACGTGCCGTCTATCGGACTGCTCCGCGAGAAGATCTGTAGACAACTGACGTGTTTCAAGTCATAAATATCTGATATTTCGTATACTGGTCAACCACCAATCACGCCAGGAATACATGAGATGACGGCGTTGTGAGCGTTACCGTTTTTGACAAATGAAGATATTTCGTTTTCACACCGCCTCTCAGACGGCACCTCCGTAGTTAAGGGTTACTTAAGTTGTGTATTGTTTTTTTTTTCATGAACACTTATACCTTTTAAACATTCATCATACCCCCCATAACAATCACATAATAATTCTTAGTATATTTCTTGAATAACTCTAACTTTCCACTACATCGTCTATCAAGGCATTGTTTTTAATTACAGAACATATATTAAAATCACAATTGAATACTTCTCTAAACCAGACACTAAATTATCACCCAGTAATAATATGTTGTGTTTTCCTCCTTATTTTTGTTTCTCTTGGAGTAATCTATATCAACATTGGTTTTATTTCGAACGTCAAAGTTGTTTATGATAACATCAGTTTGGGCATCATTTATTAGTCGTTCCTGCTTGCTAATAAGCTTTTCTACCTCATGTTGTAACTTCCTGTTTTCCTCCCACATTGAGTGTCTCAATAGTGGTTTGCATGTTTTTTATCATCATGTGAAGCTCTTCTATTTCTGATTTAAAGTTTTTTATAATATTCCTGTTCTATTCCATATCAGTTGTTCGTAATTATTCAAGTTATTAGGACAATCTGACCATCAAAGTCAGTCTGCACGTCACAATGACGTGACTCAATGATGACTTGATGTGCCATATCCCGTACAGTTTTACTGTATTGTGTACCTGCATCTACATACTGAAATTGTTTTCTCCCATCTATTTGCTGTTTTAAACTATTGATCTTTTTGTTGAGTTTATTTATTGATTCATTCTTATTCTCGATTTCAATCAAATGTCCATTTTCAGATTCCAATGCCTCATCTTCCATAACTGAAGAATTCCTTTTAAGTATTTTTAAATGAATATCTTTTTGCTTTATCTCCAATCTAAGGTCAGCAATAGTATTTTTTAAACAAGCTATAGTATCCAAGTTATCACTTGATGATTCCTCTGCACATTTTTTTGAGCATAGAAATCCAATTTTGATCCACCACTGTACATTTGTTAGACCTCTTCAAGCAACCAGGATGAAAAATATTCCTACATACCATACAACACCAGTTGTTTTGCGGTTTTTCTTTGCAGCATTTGAAGTTGGTCGCCATTTAAAAAACGAAGTTAAAGTAAGAATAAATTCCCTAGTACGTCCCTCACTTTTATTTTATACAGGTCAGTGACCAAGATTAAATAGGTAAACAAACAACAATAGGGGATTCCACAAAAAAGCAAACCCATAAAAATGAGAAAGAATTTATCTTATCAGTACAAATCCGATGTTTCTCAACATACAAGCAGTTTTATATTACTATTGTCACGACTAACAACCGTCCGAACGTTTTTGTGCTACCCTATAGAACTAGCCGCCGTGCCGCTGGGTTCTTTGTCTGTATGACTCATCGCCCGGCCGATCGCGAAGATTCAGGATCACTGGAATTATCTCGATGGCCTCGTCGAGATCATATAGAGTGGCCTCGGAATACTTCCCGAATATTCGTGATAGATTTGAGATTATATATAAGCAGACCTAAGACGAATGTTAGTCAGTCAGTTAGTTCAGTTAACCATTGAGTGTTGAATAGATATTAGTTGTAAAGTTTTAAGAGTAGTTTAGAGTGGTATACGTGTATGTATACAGTGGTAGTGAATAAAGAGAGTATCAGCTGAAAATAGCAAAGTTGTAATTCTGTTAAGAACCCACGGGAAAAACGTAACATTTGGTGTCAGAAGTTGGATTGTGAAGGGACCGGACTTTGAAGTATTCTTCGAGGAGAGAAGAGCGCACAAGTACGTCAACGAGAGACCGCTTTGATTGGTGGATTCTGTGAAAAATTTATAACATTCTATGGTCAATACGAGGCAACAAACGGCAGAAATGGAGCAAATAAATAAAATGTTGGCTGATTTCATGGAAAATTTAAATGCTGGGAGGCAAGCGGATCGGGAAGAAGATGAACGTAAAAGACAAGCAGAACAGGACCGGCTTCAGAAAATTTTGCAAGATCAAGAAGATAAAAGACAAGCGGAACGGGAACAGGATGAACGTAGAAGGCAAGCAGAACAGGACCGGCTTCAGAAAATTTTACAAGACCAAGAAGATAGAAGGCAAATAGAACAGGACAGGCTTCAGAAAAATTTTCAAGATCAAGAAGATAAAAAGCAAGCGGATCGGGAAGAGGATGAAGGTAGAAGGCAAGCAGAACAGGAACAGCTGCAGAAATGGATGCTGGATGTAATTGTAGGCGAGCAAGGAAAATTACAGAAAATATTGGACGGGCAAAATGCGAAATTTGAAAAAGAAGTAAACAATATACAAAAAGAAGTTGTAACTGTACAAAAAGAAGTAGGAGACGTACAGAAAGAAATGAAGAATCTACAAGCAGAAGTTTCCAGACTAAAAAATCAAGGATCCACCGAGAGGGTATTCGCCACAGGACTACATATTAAACCTCCACCCTATGACGGTCAAACAGCCTGGACAATGTACAAAAGGCAATTTGCAATAATGAAGAAATGGCTACATCACTAGTGGTAGCGCTTCGTGGATCTGCCCTGGAACTACTGCAGACAATTCCCATCAGCCAACAGGGGAAATATGACATACTTGTAGCTGTCCTGGAGAGACGATTTGGCGACCAACATAGAAGACAGCTCTATCAGGCACAAGTAAAGTCTCGGCATCAGAAGCCTGGTGAAAACCTGCAAGAATTTGAGGCAGACATTAGACGTCTCATTCAATTGGCCTACCCGGGAGCGACAGAGGAATTTCAAGAGGAACTTGCTGCCCAATATTTCGTGGATGGTATCAGAGATCCAGAAACTCAGAAAATGCTACGCCTAGCCAAATTTGATAACAGCAGTGAAGCTTTGGGTCGAGCCCTAGAAATCGAGGCGGCCTGTAACATCTC